>JASANE010020678.1:0-34340 GCA_030248225.1 Trileptium ribeirensis | reverse complement strand
ATCTTTAGAGGCCGGGGAAGACCGTAGAGGACACTGGCCAGGAGAATGGAGGCGTTGGGAAGTGAGCCGTACGGATGGCCCGAGCTCCGCTCAAAATTGTAACTTATATGTAGGATTAAACTCATATAGAGCCCGATCCCTTAGTGTAGGGGCCGTGGGATCTGACCGGGTCGGAAATTGCGGTTTGAGTCTGTCGTGGCATAGTCAATCCAACCGGCAGGTGAGCATGTGTGCGTTCGAATCAGAGTCGGCCGGCACCGATGCCCTCAGCGTGTATGTAGAACCGGGAAGAGAAGCTGTGCCGCTCGTCAGTGAAAAGGGTTCCAAGCCACATGGAGACAAAACTGAGCCGAGTGCCGAAAATATTTCTGGTGTAGGTAATCATGGTTGTCGAGCTGTAATGAACCTGATTTTGAATGATAAGGATAAGAGATTGGAACCGAAGGAACAAGTGGAACCTAATACTGACCTAAGAAAAACTGAGCCGAGTGCCGAAAATATTTCTGGTGTAGGTAATCATGGTAGTCGAGCTGTAATGAACCTGATTTTGAATGATAAGGATAAGAGATTGGAACCGAAGGAACAAGTGGAACCTAATACTGACCTAAGGAAACCAACAAATGCTAGCCTAAGCTCGAATATTATGATTGTGACACATATGGTACCCGAATTGAACGTAAACGCCCGAGCAAGCAAGCGGATAATGGAACAAACAGTAACACAGCCCTAGATAGTTATCTGTTGCGTAAGTAGAAAAATAGTGAACGAAATTGGATATGGGAGGACCGGATTGCCGGTCAACCTGATGGACATAATTGAACAAACGCTAGCTACGCCTAGATCATTGCGAATTAGACCGATTTGGGATCCCATTGACGCAAACCCCACCACCGAACTTACCGGCGATTACATAGAAACACCTGAACAGGCCACGCATTCACTAAGCACGCAAACTAATGCACAACATAATCTTGATCTTGCCCTAAGCAAGATATTTTCGGAGGGTCCTACCGAAGAAAAGGTAGAGCCCCTAATTCTACAGGGTTTGCCCCATGAGGAGCGATTGATATTACTGGGTCCAGAATCCGAGTTCGCACCTACAATCATAACTTTGGGACCCGGGAAAGTTCCTCGCTATTCATTCATACCCCCTCGCCTACGCCCAGGAAGAGAACAGGTACTCGCTAGGGCCTTGTTTTATCGAAAAGTCATAGCTGTGGCGGAGCGGATATGCCATGCCCACCAGTTGCTCAGGATCCGGGTAGCTGGAACTGCCCCACTGGAGCGACGGCGGGCCGCTGCCGTTGTGTCCGGGCTGTTAGGGTTCGCATCTCCGTTCTTGCACACTATGGCCGGGATACATGTCAGCAGTAGCATGATGAGACACCTCGAAGGCTTACTGGAGCTAGTCGCCCGGGTGTTAAACTCAATGAGTATTACCGAGGCCATTACTGAAATATACCGTTCTCAGATTCCCATCCTTCAGACATGCCAGGCGTACGAGGGACAACATAACACCAATTTTATGCCCACCCGTGGTTGTACTTTTGTCACCTATCATGGCGAGTGGGACTATACGGGGAATTTGTCTGCCGAATATGGCATAGTCTGACGCAATGGAACTATTACCATTCAACCCAGTCGGACGTATGGGCTGCACACAGCTTCTGAGCTGACCACATACCGGGAAGCTAATATAGAATGGTTAGAAACTGTGGCCAGTGCGCCGTATTTGCTAGACGACCTCGTTATGGAATATGGCGAATCCGGTCCCATTGCACCGGTGCTGTCAATGTACCATATCGTATTTGCAGTAATGGCGAATGCTACTTTTAAGCAAGTAGGTAGTGCGCAGAAACGCGAAGAACTGTTATATCTGAGACTATTGTGGCTGCGCCAGCCCGCGCAAAATATCTGGCAAACTGATCCAGACGACGACATAGACGCGGACATAACTTTCATCGACGAGGAGGAGCTCGAGAGCGAGTTGAGTACAGCGCCCAGTGATATGAGCGAGGACGAGTTTGACATGGCCGCTATCGCGACGCTCGACTCGGACGACGTGGTTTCCGAACTCGATTCACTCCCAGACAACGACGATCTCGAACACGAACCGTATGTTGACGCAACTGAGGATGGCCGAGCAATACTGACCAGGTCGGTGCGGCCCTTCTCAAACAGACTAAGCCGACGATATGCAGCAGCTGCAGAATTGTGGAGCCGAGGGATTAGATTCATCGGAATAATGCTTTTCCTGCTTGTCGTCCAACAATTGGGTCAAACCCAGGCAATCGCCACATCATTTTCGGATCAGGTAGCACGCTTAGGAGCCATGGTTAACCAACAAGTAGGGATGTTAATCGAACCGCAGGGTCTGGTGATAACAGCCTCGCGTTCCACTTTTCTACCGATTGTGTTGCGATTGTCTCTGGACGGGTTACAACCGAGCAGGCAAGCTACCGGGATGGCCTGGTGTGGCTACACTCCAAGGGGTAAACCATACCTGGGAAACTGTTGTCCCAAGCCGAATTGTACTACCATGCTGGACTTACAACGTAAAATTCAAGAGTTGGAGCGAGAATTAAGGAGTACATATCAAGGCGCGTTAGACACGAGCTATTACATGGCTCTAATGCGCGAATATTGCGAAGCGAACGTCCACTTTTGTGAAGAGCCTAAGGCCGTAAGAAAAGGTTTCTCGCTGCACTAGCCGGAGCTGCTGGCGTAGTTACAGGATTCTTAGGAGTAGGGGTAGCCTTTACAAATGCTGTGCATCTAAAGGATCTAAACAAACAGGTGGTAGCACTGTCTAAGGAAATGCGAAACACTTATAGTGTGGCCCAGGGCAACTCGCGGGCGATCCTGAAATTAAAACGCGCTAAATGAGGAACTGTACTCATTCCTACATCATGAGATGCAGGAAGTGGTTGGCATGATAGAACAAGTTAGGTGCTAGGAACAGCGTTACGTGACAGAGGTACATGGCGAATTGGTAAATCACATGTTTCGCACCAGCCTGTGCTCTTCGGTGGACGCCGTCATGGAAGCCATGATGAGCGGGCAGCTATCACCGAAAGTGGTGGATGCCGCGACACTAAAGCGTCTATTCGAAAAGGATCCAAGAATAGGGCAAACCATACTAATCCGCGAACCGGCGCTAGCCTACAAATTTGGGCAAATTTACCCAGTGCACATTGACCTGGGCACGTTTAAGTGTGCATTCATTCTAAGGGTACCACTAGTTACGTCGGACGACGTCCGGCCTTATTTCCGGATATACAACGTTGGTTGGAACGTACCGGAGCGTAATGCGCACATGAGACTACCTCTGCCGGAATACGCCACGCGAGTTGAACGCACGGTATGAGGTGCTGAACTTGCACGCATGCAACACGCGACCCGGCATTGCTTTTTGCGAGGTTCACGCTTTGGCCACCGATCATTCCTCACACTGCCTGGATTGGATTATCATGGGCCAAGACGCTCCAGATGACACACGCCGCATATGCAGGAACAGCGCATTGGCCGGAGCAATGGTCAACCATACCGACGTGTACACCACCGCGCAGGGAGTGCTAATTCGAACCGCCGAGCCCAAAGCGATGGTCTCCAAGCAAAAGCACCTCAGCCATGTTACTCACTGAGAAACCGTTAGGATACCAGAAAATGGAGTCTTATGGTTGTCTCGCAGCAATTACAGCCAACTAGTGGTCGGACCACTAATGCTTGCTAGTACACTAGACGCTCAGGAGGTCACCGTTCACATCGGACCTAACTCACCATACATGACTTCCCAGATATTCCTCTTAAGCCTATCACCTGGAGCTCATTAGAACATGCCAAGGCCACCAACTTACAAGTCCAACAGATAGCTGACGAGCAGTTGAAGAAGGTGATCGACTTTCCGTACATTACCACAACGGGAGTAGCTCCTTACCTTTGGACGCTTGTCGTGCTAGTAGTTGTGGGCATAGGGGCAATAATTTACTTTAGGAAGAAAGCGGGCTTCTGCCCGAAATGCATAAAAGGACGCGTGCAGCGCTGGTGGAGACAACGACCATGCAATCAAACAGACCCAAAGAGGCTTGAATTGAACATCAAAACCGGGAATGAGTATGGTACCCCAGATGCGGCTCGGCCTACGGTCTCAGCCCCAGCTGCTTCCACGGAACACCTGGAAAAGCGGACATTGAGCCCTGGTCGGTCGGCTCGACTAAATAACCCTAATGAGGACGAGGACGTTGTGCTGGTGGAACCTACGGAACTATTTGCAGTATCCGAGCGTGCGCAACGTAGAGGACATTGTACGGTATCCTACCACCGGCAAATCAATCCAATGCACCACATAGACGCACCATTGCTCATTAACGCTTTCATCTACCGGACACCAGTCCTCACGTTGATTGATACTGGCGCGGACGTCTCTATCGTATCACAACATTTGGTAAATAAGCTAGGATTTCAGCCCCGCCCAGACGACTCGACACGGATACTATGGGCCACCAAATAGGAGTTAGCACTGGACGGTAGCATCAGTGTACCCTTATCAATTGGACCTGTTAAGGTGCAGACGGAATTCTTCGTTACCCAAACCGCTCTGTACCATTGCATTTTAGGAACGAATTTCTTGTCGCAACTGCCAAAATGCATCATAAATTTTCGCGAGCGCTGTTTAGAAATTGTCATAGATGAGGAAGAAGCCAAAAAACCATTCGCAGGCCTAGACGCGTGACTTTCCAGGAACCAGAGACTCATTGCCGATACTGCTGGAACATCAACTAGGCTAGCCTCTGCCACACGCGCACAATCCACTAGTGTCACTACCTCAATGACTAGCGCGCCAATACTGACCGCAAGGCCACTTTTGATGAGCGAACGCTCTCTCGGCGGAACTTTACCACCATCCACGTTCCCACGCCACCCCTCAAACCAAGAACTGCACCCTGCCGCATGGCGACAGCGTGTACCTCGACCACCACCCCATGAGGAATCTGAGTCCGATGAGTCGGACCCGCAAGTGGACTAAACTACTCGTCATAACGGCGCGTACCCCGAGGTAGAACCCAAATTCCCCGCAAAACCCAGAACAAGGTTGAAAGTTAAGGCAGACCTAATTTTCACCCATACCATGTAAGTTTACCAGTGCTTCCTCCATTTTAGATGCGCCGCAGCTACAGCCACAACGATCTCCGTGCGCCCCGAATTCCGCAAGGAGTGCTACACGCGCCGGCGATGTGCGATGGACACCGTTATCCGACCGTTTCCCAAAGCCACACGAGCAGCTCACGCTTCTGGGATGCGGTCGCGCTCAAACGCTCCAACCGGACCACGCTGGCGAATGAACATTATCTGCATGGTGGCTTCAAACACAACGCCCGCCAGCTCGGTAGCATCACCGAACATTTCTACCTAACAATATTGGAACTGTAAGGTTTAGTCACCATGGTCGCCAAGATGCTGGACCAGCGGATGTCGCCAACGGAGGTCAAACTACGCAGCGTACCCCTTCTCCGCACCCTGCCAGCAAACACTCGACGGTGGCTCCGGTCGTACCAGCCACACGTAATGCGCCCAATCCTGTTGGCGAAATTCCAGGAGCTCGACTACTGGGAGGAGCTGGACGATTCGGGCCACAAACCGCTCCTAAACGACGCATTCGACAACTTTTGGGGCACAGGTGTCCACCGGAGCGAGTGCGGTGCGAACCAACCGGCGCACCACAACGTGTTGGGCCATTTGCTGTGCGACATCCGGTCCTTCCACCGCGACCGTTTTGTGCGATGGCCGAAAACCATCGTTGTCGGTGATGAGCGCGCCTTGTCCTTGCTGGATGTGGCCGACGACCATAACCGGATAACTTTTGTGCGGCCCGGACTCAATATGATATCGCTAATCTATTGGGCGAATGTATTCTTGACGCCGCAAACGGATTGCGTTATCATCGTAGGCGGCTACCGGGACGTCTGGCACCTGCCGAATAAGGCCTTCTCACCTGGTGCCTACCTCAAACGGATCAAGCGCCACGTAATGGTTCTCGAGCAGCGGCTACGGGCAGACTCGGCCGTTGTCATCACCGCACCGGCGCCTCACTGGGACGACTTCAAGGTCGCTAGTACAGCCTGGTTCAATGAACTAATCGAGCGGAGAACCAGGATGGTGGATGGGCACCAGGCGCTCATGAGCGTCATCATGCCAAATTGTCCCGCTGCGCTGAGGGGAATCGACCCCATCGGGCCATTTAATCGGGGCGAAGAGCGCCAGCGGTGGACAGAGCCGGTGGTCTCTCCACCATTTTGGCCGCAACTGCGTGCATGGACCGAAGAACTGATCCCGCGCACGGACGTGTTTTGGCGCATGGGTGAGGCTCACCTGTTTAACCAAGCTGAGCCCTGGCAAGAGTAAGGCCGTACCAATCAAAACGGGAGAAATAGGGGGAAGAAATGACCGTTTTGTGGAAGTAAGGGAGACGCACAGAGTAGCAGCTACGAGTCAACGCGTAGGTAGAGCAGAGTAGAAAGAGCTAACCAGCGAGCGATTAGTGAAATAGAGCGACCCTATGCAACGACGACCCAAAACTCTATTTGACTTTGTTCTTGCGGATGGCCAGCACCTCGCAATCTCGACGCAGCGACGAAGCCATGCAGACTCGGAGGCGATCCAGCGGCCGCGTACCGGTGAGCGGGCCTCTCGCCCCACCAGAATCGACTTGGTTCCAGCTTCCGGCGATCCCGACCTACCGCGTGGATTTAAACAAGCCATACGTGGCATTTCTATCCCACGGTACCGAGTGGCCGGAATTATCGAATATGCACGAGGCGCCAACCCCATTCGCGCACGACGGTAACACTTTGTCGACCGTCGAAAAACACTACAGAGTACAGGTGCTATCGCTGCTGGAACTGACCGACGCCGTCCGAGAACTACTGCTCATGACCGGCACACTGCTACAACTCAAGACGCGAGCTAGAGAACTAAAGAACGAGCTCATTGACGGTGTTACCCAGGCCCGTCTCAAGCCGCTTTCCGAGCATATCATGCGGCCAATCCTGCTTAGCAAATTCGTAATACCGGAATATGCGCAGATTCTACGGCTCACCGACGACCAGCAACTATTGGAGGCCACCGCGGATACCTTCTGGAACCTTGGACGCACCAATCAGCAGCTGCAACAGCAGGAAGCCCCGACGCGCTGCCGCAATGTCATGGGCACGCTACTCGAAGAGGTACGAGAATACCGCGCCACTGGCCACGCGCGGTGGCCTAGAACAATCGTAATCGGCGAGGCCCTGGTGCTACCGATCTTAGAGATGACCACCGAAAACAAGTGGATTGTCAACGGATGGCCCGGATCCACACTGGTGCGGCCGCTACAGCTGGCCAATGCCATCTTAACCCCGCAAACCAATTGCATCGTCATACTCGGCGGGTTTCAATACGTGTACCTCAAGGCACCAATGGAGCAGCTCCACGCGTCCTTGCCGAACGCCGCCTTTCGCAAATTCAAACGGCACCTTGTAGTACTCTCTCGCCAAGTCGCAGGCATCACGGCTATCGTCATTGCACCGCCGGTACCCAGATGGGCTGCCACCAATCAGGACGCTTTGTCATGAACGGCCGAACTCAAGCAGCTCATGGCTAACCATCGACGGCAGCACGACACCTTCTACGTTTACATGCCTTCCTGGCTGGTCGCGTTCCACAGTACAGAGGCGTGGGAACGGGACGAGCCACATATGGAATGGCAAGAAAGACCGCATTTTGACGAGCCGATGGTGTCCCATTATTGTCGGCGGAACTTGCATGAGTGGGTAAACCGTCTAGTTAGGGACGCCGAGCTAGGACGCCTAACGCATTGAGGGCAACACCGAACTCGCGAAATTAAGACGAGAATGGCACTGCGAGCGAATAAGGCCATGCGAGAATTGGCAGGAATCTACGAGTGAGATCTAAATAGGGCTAGTGGCAGCGAGCAGTAGCAGAAGCGAGCGGAAAGCAGCCAAGGCGCGATACAAATCCTCCTAGAAAGTGATGTCCGAGATTCGAGCAAATGGAAGCACTAGCAACATGGAATAACCCAAACCAAGTCAACCTAACGCCAAAGTTCAGTAAATTAATAGAATCTCCCTCAAAATAAAATTTCCGAATTTCATGCACAAGCGAAATTACGAACCAATTCAATAGTAAAACATTTCCATGATTCTCAAGGGAACTCCTGGGTCAGGCACCCTGGCAGCCCGGACCCTTTCCCGGGGGTGACCAAACTCAAACAAACCTTTGGAGGTACGTGCCAGTGTATATATATAGTACATACAATAATGAATGATTATTATAATATGAATGGATAATTACAATGTAATTTTAGACGACCAGACGCAGGGAGCTAACGCTAAAGTAACATAGGAGAAAGAAAATTTCACATGATTCGAACCAGTTTAACAATTTAGCCCATAAGGAAAAACTTCAAAAATTTCCGGAAAATAAGGGAGAAGGGGCGACGTTTTTCACGTTTTCTTGCGTACAGGGATATCGGACAACACTAAGTCGCCCTTCTGCCCTGAAATTTATAATATCTTTACTGAAATTTTTACACAAATTTTACAGAAATTTAGCGAAATTTATCAAATTTTACGGAAACTCTGGAAATCTCCCAAATTTTCTAAAAATGTTCGCAAATTCTCTACAAATTTTCTTAAATTTTCACGCAGGAGCTTAAAACCTTTGGAAATTTTACGTTGAATTTCATATCAATCTTCAAAATTTTCAAGCTAAACCGAATAACGGGCTGTACATCTATGGATCTAAGGCAAAATTTCACACAAACCCATCTCTCCAATCGATTTACACTCTTACCCTAAGTAAGGAGTCTAATAAATCTAAAAAATTTTAAGAGATGTACCAGCCCAATTTTTATGAAAATGACAAAACGCGCAAAGTACAACAAAATTTATAGGGATCGAAGAAGTGGACGACCGGATACCGGTGGAGTGTGACCTCCGTATAAGATGATAATTGCACAATATTATTGTCATTGTCATGAAAAAACAATTGTATATCGTTGTATTGTATCTGTAAGGTCACACTCCACCGCCCGAAGGTGCACGGGGTGTTTTTGGCACCAAATACGAAAGACAAGGATAACGGTTAGGTGTGTCCAGTCGATCCTTGCGAAATAAATTGATGCCGAATTGTGTTTGTAACATATTTCGCGTATTATATTATACGATGTTATGGTTGTTGCGAGGAGAGGGTGTGCGTTCGGAGGAGCCAGGGTCGACGGATATTACAGGAATTTTTAGGTGGTATGCAAAATGGTCGTCCTGAGCCTGATCCCAGCGCACACGCCGAATAATTACCGTTAGGCATATATGCTGTGCGTTTTGATGAGTGCCACGTATACTCGATGTATATATATCTTATAGAGTCAAGGGATACCAGGACAAATCAAAGAAATTTCTTAAAGGCGGGCCGAATCAAATTTTCGGCCTCGGAGAACTGAAATAGGGTACCTCAGGATACAAAAATGTCTAAGGCATTATTTTAGGGTGCGACACTAAAAGTTCAATTTTTGGGTTTTCTACTAATCTTAGGAGGAAGGGGGTGACTAAACCATCATAAGGACACTTTAGGGGTGTCGAATTGGCCAGGCGGGTCAAAAGATTTGGTTCCCCTAAATACTTATGGACCCCCGAACAGGCGCCTAAGCCCCCAATTTTCTACGCCCAAAAAGGCACTCAGAATAATAAAAAAATTCTGATTTTTGGAGCCCGGTACACTTATCGGGTCCCATCCTAACTGCTTAGTTGAAAACGCCCACCCCGTCGGGTCCGCCCAGGATCCCCTGAACTCAAAAGGGACATCAAAATTTGACATAATTTCCTCCTAAAATGGCCTCTAGCAGGCCTCTTAAATTTTAAACTTTCACCAGCAGCCGGTCTGCCAGGGCATGATTCTGGTCCTGCCCCCGACCGCCGGCTGTTTTTCGTTCTCGAGATATCGGCAAAAATGTGCCGATATCCCTATGAGCAAACGGCGCCCTGAGCGCCGTTATATTTTGGTTCTTAAAAGCTCGCCGCACCGACCAGCGGGCGGTTTTGTCTTCTTGGCGAGCGTCGGCCACGTATAGCTGCTGGCCGTTGTGTTGTTGTCGCACGCCCACTAGGGGCTGGGTTAACATAGCAGAGCGAAGGCAATGTGTTTATGACGTCGTTGTTGTTTGCCAATATTACTTTATAAAAATTTTATAGAAACAACGTGGAGGTAAACTGAAGGCTTATATCAAAACAATGACAAATTTTGGGCTGAGGGTTCCGCGTTTCTAAAAGAGCCCAAGTGGAGCTCACTGAATACAAGTTCGTCATCCCAATTAGATTGTCCGCTTTTTAAACTCGTTACTGGCTCTCTAACTTTTGGGCCGAGGGATTTGTGGACTACAAATTTCATGGTTAGCGATTAGTATTTCGGGTCGTGGGTTCCGTGCTTCTAAAGGATCGTTTTCCGTCACCGAATATTTGAAAGTAGAAGGCTAATTCACGCCGCGTTTAAAGTTTTATGAGTACATGCGATGCGAGCTCCATGCGGGGAGCCCGGAATTTGTATTATATATATAATGTAGATATTGTATTGCACATTTTTACATTGAGTGTTCGCGATTGGGAAGAATTTTTGGATGTGCCAAGAAATAAGCAAGGGAACAAGTAAACAGTTGGAGTGTGCATTTAATCTAGGCGAATTAGATGTGCTCCAGTCAAGCGCGCCCTTTGGAGAATTAAACTGGATTGGGTCTAAGCATCACCCTTTTCTTAGCAAAATATATGGATCGCCCTAACCAATCTTTGGCGCTGTCCGGTGTGTATCTGCCGTTTTCCCCACCGTCTGCCTACAGTTACACTCGCGATCGCCGAATTGTAGTGCTGCCGCCCATCATTCAAATCGTTAGCTCGATCTCAAACCGTCTCGAAATGGCCACATTCCAGTTAAGCGAATCAATTCCGGTAGACCAGGGGAGGCCCACTCCACTCACCAAGAGCCCGCGGGAGTCGGGACTAACTCTCGGTTCATTACGCACCCTTTCGAAAATAGACCTTACCGTTTAATGGACATCCTACGACATGCGGTTTAGGCTCCAATAGTAGGTAGGAATCGAGGGAATGACGGGTCAGCCTCATTACCTGTGAGCAGGCTTAGGGGATGACCCTCCCTCGGGGGACCTCCATATCGCTGGACACGTGGGCCACCATAGGGGCCAGGACAAACACCCTGGTAAACCCGCCGGCAGCTTACTAAGCTAATCGGTTCCCATCGGTCAGACCAGGGTCCACCGGGAAATCGTGTAAGCCGGGGTTGTCCAGGCACCACAGTGAATATTGAGAGTGGTGCAGCTGGGATCCCTTAGGGCCAAAACTGGTCCTTGTACATAATAGCACCGTTTTGTGGTATATATTTTGCCTACTCGCTCGACCAGTAAAACTGTATTATAAGTTTATTTCCCAAGCAAAAACGTATTTACATAGTATACACGACGTAAATATAGTTAACTTTATATTATATACAATGCAATGACTGCGATTAAAATAGGTACGCAGTTGTGCAGGTTCAGCACTGCGCTATACAATATTTCTAACGAAATGGGCTTATGATGATTTTTGCATGGCACAGATACACATCACCATTCTTAATAAATCAGTCTTTTATGTAGTGTCTAAAGAAAATGATAAGCTCAGTTTTTCAGAGAATGCATGGCACCACGTAACTTCTATTAACGGTGTAATATTATATCTTTAAAAACGGCTTAACTTGGGTATTCACAGCATATAAACAACCTTAGCTTAGGTTCACTTTTAGCTTTTATACCTTTGTATGGCACGCATACGTAAATTATGTAAAGTGTAAACCTTCTCAATCAATCAAACAACATATGTTGTAGATGTCGGTGATTGCAAACCTACACAGGCGATTACTCGATGCACCAGCCTGATACTGTTTCCCCATACAGCGACATTTACAAGCCAACGAAGCGCTTACTAGCAAACCCCTCAACCAGATATACAAAGTTCCCCATACAGCGACATTTACAAGCCACCAAAGCGCTTACTAGCAAACACCTCAAACAGATATACAAAGTATCTACAGCAAAAAATTCCCTGCACTACACATTAGTTGATAAACTGTGATTGTTTTGTATAGAACAGCCACATATGCTTACATTGCACAATATACGTTAGATTTGTTGCCATATCGTTGTTGCTCGGCAACCAATAATTATAAATATAACATTTTACTATCACATAGTTAAGCAAAATGGAGCTAATCTCCATATAACGGCAGAGAATTATTATTGCAGTAATCGGTTACGTCAAAGCAAATCAGCAGCAAACACACCGTCTGAAGTTCCGGTCGATATAGATACACATTGACAATACCATGATGTCCGAAAAATATGTACAGCCATGGGATGTCTGGATATAAAATATCGAAAAACTACAACGAAACAGTACATAAATAATATTTAGACGAATCACCGTTGTGAAATTTGTTAATAAATACCGGTTAGAGGACACACCGATTACAATACCCACCAATATAGAGCTTCGTTCAAAACATCCGGGGCCCAAAAAAACGATGAAAAAAATTGTCTTCCAATAATTTTGATGAAAAATACTACGATTACATATAGTGTTGAAAACACGCAGTACCGATCACTATGATATTGGACGACATTTGCATATTCGAGAAGCCCAATATGGGCAGCATTAATGATGCGACTTGAGATATTAAATATCTTGAATTTATGTGAAGACTGGCCTGAAAAAGTATCACGAAGCAGACATGTCGGAACTATGACGTTTTCCCTGAAAAACTAGGACTTGACCGACTACTGGACTTCACTGAAAACACAACCTACCCATCAGACGCGACATGTTGAAACGGATAGAGCGAAGCGAGCGGAGTGAGGGCGCCAATTGTAAAATCGTGAAAATATTTTATCTGTATACCTGTCACTGTCATTCATAACTAATCTCCGGAAGGATGAATTTCGGTAATTTATTTATTCGATAGCAAACAGTAACGAGGATGTGCCCTTTAGTTGTACGCGAACAGCTCCCATCCCATCGTCGGCGCCAAAATGGCAAATTTATTAATAGTTCTTTGACAAAGCTGGCCATACGGGTACCAGTGTTTTGCAGCCCATATCTAGCAACGTCGACTTCGCATAGAAAAATGGAATCTATCTTGCAGAATCAGCTCATGCAACTTTGGTTTTCACTCACTGGGCCGCTGTGGGTCCGAATATGTTTCGCGTTTTACCTTACAATCAGTGCCTGTTAGGCTATCAAGCAAGCAGTGTACGATGGTTTTGCTATGTAGATCCCAACTTGACTATATTATACCTTTTCTTAGGATTTAAGGGGTTTTACGGTCGACGAACGCGATTTCTAAATTGTAGTGCTTTTGCATTTGATTGGTTACGTATTGCGCGCAGGACACCAGGAACAGTCAATATACTAGTCGGTAGTGGAACTACATTTGTGAGCGGAGCTTGGGCTGTGACATTACGAATGTACTAAATTTTATGTTCTTGTAACTACATTACATAGGGCATAGGGCTTTATCATTGGTAAAAATATTATACTTGAATTCTTCCACCCAAAAAACCCTATAATGGTTTGATCGCAACGACTCTATTTCAATAAATAACACAAATATTGCAAAATTCTCTATTTTAGCTGCATAAAATTAACTAATTACTAATTAACCACTCAAAATTTTTTAATCCCAAATATCAGGTGCACACTCTGACATGATAGGCTTTCAAAAAAAGTTTTTTAAAATCAGTTCAGTGGTTCTTGAGATCCGTCGGACCGAACGAACGAACGAACGGACGGACATCGACCTTTTTACTCCCAGACAAAAAATAAAAACGCGTTGCTCGGCTTCGCCGAGCTCCGCTCAATAAGTTTTCTGAAGGTTCAATGCAATTATTTGGTTATCTAAGGTCCAGCGTGCACATTTCATGCTTTTTCATAAGTTTTCAGTGGGCTTAAGATCAATGAACTCGATTTCCAGAAAAGTTTGATTTCATTTGTTTGGTTATCTATTGCGTACAGGGCATCAAGAATTGTCTATTGGTTTTTCGGTAAGCTGAATACGATGGTTAGATTTGGTTTGCGGTCAATAAACGCGAAGTCTTCAGTAGCTTGGTATACAAGGTATCAAAAATATTCTTAGGCTTTTAGCAGGCTGAATAACGTGATTCAGTTATCTAAAGACCAGCAAATATATTCCTTGTCGTTTCAAAGGCGTTCAATGCGTTTAGGGTTAATGAAGATTTCCAGAATGTAACATGTCTTTAGGAGCTTGGTTATGTACTGCGTGCATTGCAGCAAGAATTGTCTATATAGTTTTTTCGGTATGCTGAATACGATGGTGTGGTTATCAACTAAATTAACATTTTACGGTGATATCGGTACATAACAACATAACAAAAAATGTTATCACAACTGCAGTTCGTTTCGAATTTTACACGTAAATATACTTCAAACTTGTTTGAAAAAAGGTAATATTAAAAAGGGTGACAAACAAAGAAACGCGAAATGATAGCTATGTAGTTTTCAAATATTATTATTATATAGCAGCAAACAAAATCGACAAGCTTTTGATAGAGAATAAACCAAATATTGTAGACTTCTCAACAACATGCCTTACAAACAGTACTCGCCAGAAATGAGTACTCCTAGTTCGATGTTTGCTCGATAAATTCAAAATTCTGTTCGAGACGTGTTCGGAATTTTGACGAACTTTTTTAAATTTGTTCGGAAGCTGTTCGACAATAAATTTTGTTCGATTTCTGTTCTAGCTTCGTTCGTTCGAAAGGTGACACTCATTTTTGGCGAGTACTGTAGATACATTATACATGATTAGATGTAGTTAAACTAACTTGGCCCTTGTCAGTACGGAATACATTGATGGCACTAAATTGTTATATAGATGGACACATTTGCAATGGAACTTCGCAAAAGTTACTCTAAAACTAGTAACCTTATTGAGATGGCAGAACGTAGTGAAGCATAGGTATACCCACGTCTTTTCCGTGCACAGCCAATCAGCTCTCGATAGCATACGTCGATGCTATATGTGGATTTCACACGATACCGCACAGGTTAGGACAAAACTAACAACGGCAATGTTTCCCAAGCCCGAAAAACCCCAGGTGAAACCTATCAGCCGCCTAAGACGCCAGAACAAATTTTCAAATTTTGGGTTGATGAACCGCTGGGGCGCCATACCCCCGTACCCATAGAACCATGGATCACAGAGCAAAACTAGTTCCGGCAATGAGTTCCCATGCCCGAAAATCCCCAGATAAAACTTATCAGCCGCCCAAGACGTCAGAACAAATTTTCAAATTTTGGATCAATGGACCACTGGGGCGCCATACCCCCGTACTTGAAAGATAAACCTAGCACTGGAGCCTTAATTGAAAAAACAAAACAAGAGGCATCGAGATTTATCACCTTACTACGAAATAAAATCAACAAGATAAACAAAATCGAAATTTAAAATAAAAATAACCTTGCTTGCGTGAAGGATACTAAAATGGGGTAAAAATCCACATTTTGACCCTGACCCAGATCCCAAATCAAAAAAGGTAAATCGACTATGGCGATTCGAATGAGCCTAAGATCATGAAAATAGCGTAAGTCGTTCATGAGTTATGGCCGATCAAACACACACAGACGGATTACTTACTTACAACGACAGACAAATCAAGGTGTATCTATGTGTTTTCCATCAGTGTGACACACTTGACTAACGGCGTCTTAATGAATGGAATTACCACTTGTCAAGGGTTAGATGAACCTTCTGTATATTTCCTTCTCCGATTACATACGTTGCTTTCCATAGTATAATATTATAATGTATGTTATTCGAAGAATTAGAAATTTTGCTATTTGCAGATATTGCATAATCAACATTGTAGTAAGTCTTATTATGTTAATCCCACATAATATTATCATGTCCGCAAAACAATAAAATAAACGCTCTGCCTCTAAATAATAATTGAATTTATGTAAGAAAAAAACAATGATAACACCAAACCTTATAAAACAATCATAGCAACGTGGATGACAATTTCTTAAGTTTTGATTCAACAGGTCAAATTTTTTGCTCAAATTTCGATTGTAATATCAAATAGAAAAATAGGACAAATCCTGATGGTTCAACATTTGAACTCATAAATGTTTAAGTTCTATTTCTTGTCCCTGATTAGCTGAAGCAATACACTACCAAAGTTTGAACTGCGTCCATACGTTCAAAGTCTAAAATGCTTTCAAATCTTGAGCAAATTGTTTGACATGTGAACCCAGCTTTATGATTTCAATACAATCGTTAAATATTTTTATAGCAAACGACGCTCATCTTAGGTTCCAAATCAACCTTGCACAAACAGACTAAACGCTATGAAAGACATCGTAACACAGAACATACAAAGTTTTTCCGGGGTTCAACTTCAAAGAGATTAAACATTGGCTTTTTATGACACACGCTAAATACTCAGTCTATTTTTCATATAGCTTTGCCGATTTTGTCAACGATTCGTTGTCGGTAGAACTATGAAAGCATATCACATTCAAAACCACCACACTTGCGCGCAGAAATAAAATCCGAATAACAACTTATAGGATATTTTTGTCGTAAATAATTCATGAATTTTCCGGAAAAAGTTCGTGAAAATTTCTTTTTATTTCTGCTGCAACTGTAGAACAAAAAATATTTTCCAGATTTGATTTGCCCTTATATCGCCAAGACCGGTCACATTGTATATACCTGGTGTCTGGTGTGATATTTGGGGGAGGGGGCACACACAAATCGATAATATAAATCGATCTTTCAATAATGTTAAGATGCCTTGTTAGTTTTTTGAAAACGTTGAATCAAATTAAATTCCGTTTACGAGCGCCAGAGCCACAAATAGGTGACTTCACAACAAAACCTATTACCTTATCCTTTAAATTATGGTATCGAACATGTGATGACACGACAACACGTACATAATTACATACTTCATGTGCCTAAGTCGTTAAACGAAATTCTTTTACGATCCTATTGATTACTGCTAATAAACTCAACAGAAAAGTAGCACGATTTGCTTTATACCTACATACACGTTTATGTAAAACATGGCTATGCGAGAACCCATAGACAGCTGTCGGCATCGTATATACCAGCCTAAACTGAACAGAAACAAAAACATAAAACAAAAATATTTCTTTGAACAATACATCACTATACCAATATATATATACAAATTATAAAAATTGACCAACAGAACCACCAAAGCCCTTTACAATGTCAAAAAATGGCGCGGCATTCAAATATTTTTTTGCTTCTTTACACATTTTGTCACTATTTAAGGACAATCATGAGCCCGACCACAACAATTCCAACAACAATTACACCGACGGCTTGCATCAATCCGTTGGCGGTATCTTGATCCTGTCCGCGTCCATCTCCGTTCCTGCCACCGCCGCTACCGGGATTTTGTCTAAAGTCGTCATTAAACCCGTTGTTGTGTTCGGATGGGTTCGGTCTAAAAACACCAACTACACATGAAATGGTTACAAGTTTTAGTTTTAAATGACGATAGTTTGAAATTTATTGAAATTGTTTTGCGTTAAAAATAAAAAATAGAAAACCTTTGCTGTTACAAGATGTCGTTTACACACCAATAGGTGCACCTAAGCCGCAGTAAAATGGCGCGGAAATTTGAAGCAAAATAATCCGTGCTCAATCTCACGATGTTAGTTAAAATCGTTAGCAGTAATTTTGGGAAAGGATACGGCCACAAAACTTATTGAGTGGGGTACCGATATAGTGAGATGGGGGCTCATCACTTGGCCCCCTTGCAACTTTCACCCGTTAAATTTTTGATTTTGACCCCTAGAACTATGGTGCAATTTCCGACCAACATATGGTGCAACTTTAGCAAATTTTGGAATTTGCCGTTCATCTCAGCCATGGAATGCCGTAATAATGCAGAGAAAACGACACAGTGTAAATATATACATATATCAGGGAATAACCGGAACCGTCTATTTAAACCGGATCCGGAACTTCGTCTTCGAAACCTGTATAATAGTAAAACAGATGAAGTAAGAAATGCAGATACAGTGGACTGTGTAATAATGTGTTAAAAATACTGTCTATAATGTGTTAAAAATAACTTTTACATTAAACTTAATGTATTGTAATGGTATTATTGCTTTTCTGGAACTTTAAAGAGACTAAGGAAGCTAAATAATGTTCATTTATCGATCAATATGTCAGTTTTAGACCCCCAGAGCAAAAAATGCCTTACATTATACACCCTTGCGTATATTGCGTCAAAATGAATGTGCTTATAACGCATGGAGCGTAGAATAAACACTCTCGCTATGTTTCCAGTTGCCTCCCTTCCTTTATTACACATATGTTTGTTAACATGTTCTTCTGCAAGAAACTTGAAATCATTGGTTTATATGATTCTAAAAGAAAATAATATATAGAAGGTAATTCTCTGATCAGTGGTCAGAGACACTGTTTAGACTAGCGCTGGACAAACAGTGCACGTCAGTTAGATGATAATGATGATAAGTTTCTAACCACAATGTTATAAATGAGACCAACTGTTATACTGCTCGCACAGTTTCAATGAATACAGTTCATTGCCAAAAACGCAGTTTCTGGCTGCGTTGAAGATAACGTTAGTTTACTTCAATGTAGACTGATTTACAAAGTTTGCAAGCGCACTGGCTTGTGCTTGACGCAATTTATGTTAGCCAAGATTACAGCTAAGTACTTCTACATAATCCATACTCTGTTACCGAGTTGGACCGGTTTAAATCTAAATACCCCACAGACTTTTGAATGTGTAAAATAGCTGCTACAAGCATCGACCTGGTTTTGTTTTGTTAACAAACTCCTGCAGGTAAACAAAAAAATTCCTGCTGAAATTATTTGTTATACTTACGTTTCACACTGTAAATTGCTGATTTCTTTTCTTTTGCTTGGTTGTATTAGAACTTGGTCATTGTCTATATTTTACATAATATTTGGACCACAGACGAAACAAAAATGTGAAAAATTTCTTATAAAAATTTTGAACCGCAATTCTGGTTCCGGTATGGTTTTTGCCCTTTGCCGGAACTGCAACCGGAACACGATTTTCGCCGGAACCGGAATTCCAGTTGCTCCCTGATAATTTACATAACATAAAATATTCGCCCCATACTGATCTTCTCCGCAACTCGGGGTCAGACTTGACCTCGGGATCCCCCTGGATAGAGAGACGCCGGAACGCCGGTGGGCATTGCTTTTGCTTTTTGTGAATGCCACTAGTGTCCGAATAAAAAAGTCTTCGCATGCATATCTTTACTTAGTTTTAATCCAACTTCGGGTTTTTAATCTCTGCACATTTTCCGCCAAAATAGAAAAGAGCAATTATAATGTTGATAAAATGCTGTTAGCATACTGGTCCCGTACACCACAAAATTTACTAGTATTTTGCATAGCCGCGAACAAATATATATAAGTCGCGACGAACAGTTAACCAATAAATAAAATATAACAACGCTGGATTGTAATTTAGGTTTACTTAAGACTCTTCGCAATGTGAGCGAACAGCACGCGTATAAACTTGAATGACGCATTGAATTTAGCTAATCTAGCATTGTCAGATACTCACAAATGTTCCATTCGACGTGAAATAGAATGTAAATGTGAACGTGGCTTTACGTTTATATTGCTTCAACGATTTCCTGTTCAAATCCCCTCAAAACCGACGCGTGTTAATAGTAAATATTTGAATTTGGCAATTTGTGGTCTCTAAACATTTTGGGTTATAACTCTTGTCAGAAGCGCCGCCAGAGAAAACCCTGTCTTACAGAGATACAACTTTGCCAATACACATTTTTTGCTAGTCTCCGCTGTTTTAAGCTATGATTTAAAGTTAAACACTCCCAAAAGCGAAAAAACTTATAAGTGTGTTTTGGTTGTTGGTTGTAAACCGTGATCTAGTAGCAATGTTTGACAAGTGAATCACGTAGGTTTCACCGTTTTAAATTTACAACAGGCATGATGCTAACCTGTTGGACTGTGCACAGGCAATAAACGATAAATTTTAGCATTATAAAGTGAGATTATGATGTTTCACGTCAGCTGTATGCACAAGGTATATGGTTTCGGAGCTTACTGAGTGCGATTGCATTTGCATACTATGCATAAAATATGGTAACCGCTGAGTACAAGCAATGCTAAACAAAATCAAATTATAATTTTTCTTGAATTTTGCGATTTATAAATTTTAAAAGTTGTCAACTTTCAAAACTCTCAAGCTTAAGCATATTTAGACTAAAAGTATATAGCGGTGCATTTCAGGATGCCCAAACACGGTATTTCATAAGACCATCTTATCTGCCCTGCCGATTTCATGGCCTGGAACATTTTACCGCAATGCAGTGGAAATATGTTAGCCCAATACACATATGGGGTAGATGAACTGTCAACAATGTAAGATTAAACTGCATGCGCTTGCTTAAGCTGAATAATTTAATATTTCTCATAAAAATCCTCAAGTATCGTTTTTCGCTATTGAACTATATCGAATGGCTAAACAATGAAAACCTAACGAAATGGGTTTTCACCTGGTTGGAACATTCTTTGCTACAGGATACAAAAAAATTTCACCCCAAAACGCCAAGTAGGTTCTGGAATGTGGCTTAAAACTGAAAACATACGAGCTAGAAAAAACCTAAAATCAGTCGTTTTCCATCGCTTGTGGCGCAATGTACACATAAAAATCAAAAAGCTATATCCGCCTATCTACTAGTAACTCTATCGAGATTGCAGAAATTAGTGAGGCATAGGTACACCTACGCCTTTTCCGTGCACAGTCAATCAGCTCTCGATAGCATAAGTCGATATGCTATATGCAGATATTACACAATACGGCACAAGTTAGAACATAACAAACACCGGCAATAAGTTTCCCATGCCCGAAAACCCCCCAGTGCGAGCTATCAGCCTCCCAGGACGTCACAATAAAATTGTGCATTTTGGGTCAAAAAACCAACAGGGTGACATAGCACAAAACCCATAACTCCAGAACCGGAGCCTTACATAACCGAAAAACAAAAAAGAGGCATCGTCATTTGGCATTTTACTATGAAAAAACCAACCTAAGAAAAAAAATCGAAAGTTATGATAAAAATAACCTTGCTTCCGTGAAGGATACTAAAATGAGGGAAAAACTCTTTTGCTCTATGACCCCGAACCTTGGGCGCCATTCCCCCGTACCCAAGGAACTATGGGTCACAGAGCAAAATCAACACCGGCAATGAGTTTCCCATGCCCGAAAATCCCAAGTTAAACTTTTCAACCGCTCAGGACGTCAGAACAAATTTTCGAATTTTGGGTCGGGAGAATGGCTAAATTGGGGCATTGTACCTCAAACCCTGTAACTGTAAAACCGGAGCCCTAGGCGAAAACAAAAAAGATGCATCGGCATTTATAATTTTACAACGAAATAAAACCAACCAGTGAAAAAAATTCGACAGTTAAGATAAAAATAACACTGCTTCCGTGAAAAGTATTAAAATGGGATGAAAAACTTTTATTTTGGTCTCTGACCCCGAACCATGGGGTAGCCATACCGCCGTATCCATAGAACTATGAGTAACAGAGCAAAAGTAATACCGGCAATGAGTTTTCCATGCCTGAAAACCCCAAAATAGAACTTTTCAGCCGCCGAAGACGTCAGAACAAATTTTCGAATTTTGGGTCAAAGAACCATTGTGGTACCATACCTCAAACCATACAACTCTAAACCCAGAGCCTTAATCAAAAAAACATCGGCATTTATCGTTTCACTATGAAATAAAACCAATGAGAGAATAAATTCGAAAGTTAAGATAAAAATAACCTTGCTTCATTGAAGTGTACTAAAATATGGTAAAAATTATCATTTTGACCTATGACCCCGAACCATAAGGCGTCATACCTCCATACCCATAGAACCATTGGTCAGAGAACAAAACCAGCCCCGGTAATGAGTTTCCCATGCCCAAAAACCCTGAGACGAAACGTATCAGCCGCCCAAGACGTCAGAACAAATTTTCAAATTTTGGGTCGACGAACCATTGCGGTGCCATGCCCCATACTTCAAACCCCATAAATCCAGACCGGAGCCTTAATCGGAAAAAAGACAACGACATTTATCATCGTACTATCAAATAACACCAACTAGAAAAGAATCAAAAGTGTAGATAAAATAACATAGCTTCCGTGAAGGGGAGCACAACGGGACAAAAACCCACATTTTGACTCCTGACATCAAATTAAAAACGATCGGGGTTCTAGACGTTAAATCGACTATGCCGATTTGAATGAGCCCAATATCATGAAAATCGGTTATGATGCTCCTGAGTTATGGCCGATCACACACGCACAGACGGAGTTTAAAAGATTTCACACCTGCAACACACAATCTTCACTACGTTTCACAACGTTCTGTAAACTATCAACTTTATCGAGATTGCAGAGCGTAATGAAGCATAGGTACACCTACGTTTTTTTGCGTGTACAGCCAAACAGCTCTTGATAGCATACGTCGATATGTTATATGTAGATATCACACAATACCGCATAAGCACAAAACTAACACCGGCAATAAGTTTCGAATGCCCGAAAACCCCAAAGTGCAAGCAATAAGCCTCCCAGGAAGTCATAATAAAATTAGGAACTTAGGTCAAGTAACCGTTAGGGCTCTATACCCCCGTACCCATGGAACCATTGGTCGCTGAGCAAAACCAACAACGACAATGAGTTTCCGATGCCCAGAACCCCCAAATGAATCTTCTCAGACGCCCAGGACGTCAGAGCATAACTCCACAACCGGAGCCTTAATCGAAAAACAAAAAAGAATCGGCATTTATCGTTTTACTATGAAATAAAGCCAACCAGAGAAAAAATTCGAAAGTTAAGATAAAAATAACCTTTCTTCTGTGAAGGGTACTAAATGGGGTAAAAACGTCGTTTTGACCTGTGACCCCGAAACCAGATCTCAAATCAAAAAACGAACGGTGATGTACACCGTAAATGAACAATTAGATTCGAATGATCCCAAGATCATGAAAATCGGTTAAGTCGTTCCCCGATGACACAAACACAGACGAAATATAAAAGATTTCACACTTGCAACACACACAACGTTACACTACACTCGGAAAAACCATCAGTTCAAAAGCTATTTCCGTTCAGCCTAACATACATCTTTGAAACTAGACGAAAATAAGTATTGAATTAGATTTTTTTCAAATTTTGCAACCAAGAAGAATAACACAATCGTACTACACCGATTTACTCTAAAAAAAGCCAAACGTGGCAAAAAATGCTTCATATAGAAAACAAAATGTTCCAGCCACCCGCTTACCCATACAGACTTAATTTAATTAAAATAATCGCAATAAGTCAATCTGTAACCTAGTGAACCCATTTTTTCGATAAAACAAATATGCCGTCCAACAAAACTTAAAAACCTGTAAAATTAACAAATAGGCATAAAATATTGCCCCTGAACTTCTGTGACTTAGGTACCACATCTTATGACAACTATAACCAGCTAACCAATAAAGCTAGCGTACTAAATTTTTTTGAAGTGACGCCAACATGTGAACTAGAACATGGAATTAATGCATTTTTGCTATAAGTAGTTGGATTTTTGTACAACCGTACAAACAGCATAGTAATTAAGGGCGTGAAACGACGATCTTAGACATGAACACAGAAATGTATATATATACGTACAAACAGCATAGTAATTAAGGGCGTGAAAAGACGATCTTAGACATGAACACAGAAATGTATATATATATATATGTACAAACAGCATAGTAATTAAGGGCGTGAAACGACGATCTTAGACATGAACACAGAAATGTATATATACTAAAGCTATGGATAAAAATTTTTAAAAACTACCGTCAAAATCTTTCTGGAATAGCGCGGCCCAAATTTTCAATTTAGTTTTAGATTTTTCGCAACGCCAAAAATACGTTTTTTAAACCGGTCTTGAGGTCAGTACGCCTATGTAAAGGCGAAATATCGAAAAAAAACTCGCTTCGTTTCATGATAGGATGATGGTAGGACATCATAGAATATCTGTATCTCTTATAAGTACTGATCCAGGTCATACTTGAAAAAGTATGAAAAAGAAGGAAATATATATAATAATTTTATTTAGGGGTCCAGGTTATACATAAAAAATTGTGACGTTGTCGGGATTTTTTTGCAATTTTGACCCCGAAGATGAGGTCGGAGCTGTTCGCGTTCATCTAAAGGGCACATCCTCATCAATGGAACAAAAAGAAATTATCGAAATCCATCCACCTAAAAATGAATTATGCATGGCAAAAAATTTTTTTTCATGATTTCCTTCCTAGCGCTCTCAGTGGAAACTATTCTAACTTTGCTGGTTCCTTTGCGATTGGATCTGGCAAGTTGAAAAGTCATTTCTCTACTCATTCTAATCTTCGGCATCATTTTAGAAAGCTTGTGTTCACTCAAACGTGAGCAAAAGTTGTAATCCCATAGCATAAAATATCTTACCTGAACAAGAACTATACTTAAACTAAATTCTTAACTAAAGCAAATATATTCACAAACAAGCCCTTACTTGTCTGCCCGTACACGTTGCCGAATAAAAATAATATTACTGAATTGTGCTCGACAATACGGGCATTCATCGGAATGTTGAGCCCAGTCACGGAGACACGGAAAGCAATATGCATGATAACAGCCGTCGGGAATGCATCGATCTTCGTCTGAAACAAGCAATATGCCTGTAATTACGTTGAGCATAAGGTTCTTTCAAAACGCACCCAGGGTCCAGGAAATTTCTTTTGGGTCCAGACCTTAAAAGCTGTGTCCAGACTTACTATTTTTGGCTCGAGAATTTCAGGAAATTTTACCCAATAAGGAAACGTATTTACGAAACACAATTTGACATTATTACTTAATTACAAATATATAAATTATTTTATGCCTGTCCCAAGAAATAATGAATGATGAGGGCCATCTGTAAAACCAGCAGCAAGCATCTATAAACACATGTAAGCACAAACGGCTGAAAATCTGCACTTTGTAATAGAATTTATTATCAGACCCTTTATTAACCTTTGTTTCCGAAGCCGAAACTGCCCTAGGTTCAGCATGGGTCCAGCAAAATTTTTCTGAATCCCCGTATAAATATTTGGGAGCAGACCCAGCTGTGGACCCAAAAACCTAGGTTGAGCATCACGAGACCCAAGTGGGCTTCGGTAGGGTCCTGGTAGTAGGACCGAACTGGCTTCAGGTAAGCCTGCGGATTGGAAACGTTGGGAAGGAGCGCAAATGGTCCATGTGCTAATATAATAAACATATATAGTATAACTAGTACACGTAATAAACTACAAAACGTAAGCGGAGCAACAGGCAAAATGTTTTATTTCTTATTTATGCATATATGTATTTCAACTAAATATTTAATCGATTTATATTAAGTATCACGTTTTAGATATTTATGTCAAATCCGACACACAAAAAGCCAGCTAGGTAAACAATTATTAGCAAATAAATTAGTAATATCAACTAATTATCATACATGATAAAACCATAGAGCTTTAAAAGTCACTTATTCATGTTCAGTGACATCGAAAACCCCGAGCACAAAAAATCAGCAATTTTGAGGTGATTTTAAATTTACATAAAATTAACTAATTAGATAAATGAATTCTGAGTGAGTGAATGAAAAGAGCGAAGCAAAGAAGTATTACTAGCCAGCGGTGTGAAATTTGGCAACGTCTGTTTGTGGGTTTTTTCGGGTGACCCACATAACGCAACTTCTGATAGACAGATCTGGTCATGCGATACCTCAATCGAAAGCTTGAAATCTCTATTTGTGCCCATTAGTTAGACACCAAAACCGATTTCAACTCCTTGCATCTCAAAAGGGGGTCCGACAGGGCCCAGGTAGGGTCCCTAGGGATCCCACCAAAACACATTATGAGTCTTATGTCGACAACCACCAGTACGATTTGGCCGGATTTGGGCTCATTTTGGTCAGAAAATTTAGCTGTTTTTGTTGTCTAGGTCACCTACGCTCCAAAGTTGTCAAAATGGGATTTAAAATGGACCCTTGGAAAACATCCACCTGAATATATCCCCTCTCTCCTCATTTTGTCGGAAAGCAAAACATCCAAGCGTGTGTTGTTTGCCTCCCGCGAGCAGGGTGGGTAAAAATGGGTTAAATGGGCCATTATCTCTCCTCAACCACTGGAGCGATTCGGCTTTTTGTTCAGAAAGCAAAGCTCTATATAGCTATATACGCTGCGTTGCTATTGACCTCACCTGTCGAGCAGGGTTGGCTTAAGGTGGTTTGTAATGGGCGGAGGGACCGTGGATTTTGGCGTGGGCCGTTGGGCCCTTTTTTTCACAAAGCGAAAAAAAAGCACTGCGCCAGACCTCATCTAAAAACAGCGAAGGGGTTGTAAATGGTCGTGGGACCCCAAAGCCTCCAACTGGCCTATCTTCTGAAACGATTCGGCTAAGATTGGGCTCATTTTGTTCAGAAAGCAAAACTCTATATACCTATATACGATGCGTTGCTATTGACCTCAACTGTCGAGCAGGGTTGGGTAGAGATGGCTTATACATGAGGCTCAGGGACGCCAAACCACCAAATTGGTCATCCTCAACGACTAGAGCGATTCAGCCGCGCTTGGTCTCATTTCGTTCAGAGAACAAAGCTATATATACGTATATGTGGTGCTTTACTATTTAAGTTTTCTTTTGCATCTTCGGCTTAAGCGAAATTAAGTATTTTCCTAACTTTTATATAGACTCAGAATTCACTTTCTTGGCCATGAGACAAGTCCAAGTATTTTCCTAACTTTTATATAGACTCAGAATTCACTTTTTTGGCCATGAGACAAGTCCAAGTATTTTCCTAACTTTTATATAGACTCAGAATTCACTTTCTTGGCCATGAGACAAGTCCATATTTAATTAACTAATTAACATATACGACCAAGTTTTAGAGCTTAATCAATGTCACATTCGTGATCACCGGTGTAGAAAACCCCCGTGTGCAGTTTTTTCATTTCTGAGCACTTTGAAAATTTTCAAAAAATTAGCTAATTAATAATTAGCTAGTTAACTAACTAAGCAGGACTTTAACATATTCTAATAGTAATAAACACCAGATTCATAATTAGCACGGCGAGATGTAGTATACCCACCAAACTATATAACACGTTTACACTAATTATTCATTGAAAATAAACAATTTTTGCTTTAAAACGCTAAAACGATTAGTTATTTGCTAATTAATTAAAACAAATTTTAACAAAAACTATGTCATGCACCTGAATGATATTACATACATCTTTTGAATGATATTACATACATCTTTCAAACAAAAATTGTTAAATCGGCAAAGTTGTTATTGAGGAGTCTGACGGACGGACGAGTGATATTTTACGACACATCTTTCACAACAAAAAAAGCTTTGCTTAGACAGGTCGGTTACAAAGAATATGTTACAAATACATGAGGAGCAAATAACACACAGTTATATCAACGGTGCCGATTTCCCATCCCTAATAAATAACACGGATATGCTTACAATGTACCGGATAAGCACAACGATAGGGCGTCCTCTGGTGGCAAATTACTTTACTTTACCAGCTGTAAAATGCCAATCAGATAGGAACCGCCTGAATGCGGACATTATACTGAAAACAGATACCATTTTTAAAAAGACCACAAAATGCTAAAAACCCCTAGCTTTGCATAATATGGGTCCAAATCCGGTCACTTTAAAACAAATTGGAGGAATAATCTTCATTTTTTACGCACCTCTAATATATTCCATACAAATCGGACATTTGGAATTGATGCAATCGTTTTTGGTTTTTGGAGTGTTGCCTTTCGCAGATCGGGACGTTGATGGCGGCGGGAATAAACTATCAAATATATCACGAAAGATATTCATAATACTACTAATTATTATTATTATACGAAATCGAAAGCCTGAAATTTGTTATATATACGTTTGCTTTCACACAATGCGCTTATTTGTTGAAATAGCCATTCTAATGTTATTCAATACAATTATAGAACGTTACACAGTTTATTAGGTATATCGCTGTCAGCTTATTGAATTTTGGACGTGAATTTGTAAAAGTTACAAATATCAAATTTGTACTTTGGCTGAAACTTTTGCCGCACTTTATAATGGTCGTGTATAAATGTAGACGTTATTTACGTGACTGAACGTGACGTTATTTGAGTACCTTAACTTTTTCTTAGATTTACACTAATAGTTTCTTTAAGTTTTCCTTTTGTGAGGTTCGTACGAAGCCTTCCGGATGGCTAGTCCCGTACGTTTATTTAAATACCTTATACTAAGATCTTAGATTTATTTCTAACCAGGATCGCGGAATGTTGTTGTCCGGGACTTTCATCAGAGACATGGTAGAAGATTTCCGCGACCGGTATTTTCGTCCCCAGCCAATAGGGGACAGATGACGTTGGACTGAAACAACATTTTGACGAGGCAGACGAGTCGAGAATGAGCAGCATGCGGGGTAGGTGTCAGAGCTCTGGTAGTGAGCCCGTGAGGTGGAGCTGCCTTTTAAAAGTCTGCACTGACACCACTTGTTGCGGGAGCGAGTTCCAAGGTCGAATAACACGTAGGGCGAAGCTGTGTAGGCGTGTATTCACTCGAGCGCGTGGTTTAACAAGTTTCAATGAATGACCACGGAGATTATTGTCTCGAGCGAACGTAAATAGTTGGCCACAATCATAATCCAGGAGCCCGTGTACAAGTTGATATGTAAAGATCAGATCGGCACGGAGGCGCCTGGTTTCCAGAGTTTGTAGAGACAAGTAGCGCAAACGGTCCTGATAATTTAGGTGCAAGATGCCGTTGACAAGTCGAGTGGCACGGCATTGGACGTTTTCCAGCAAGTTTATGTCGCCGCGTTGATGTGGAGACCAAGCTTGGCTGGCGTATTCTACTTTGGGGCGTACTAGAGAACGATACAGGAGGAGAAAGACTTGTTTGTCAAGCGTGCCAAATGTTCGTTGAAGCTAATTACTTGCCGTTATATTAACGTTCCCGCTTCCGGACGGCTAGCTAGGCCCGATCTATAACTATTGAGTAGTTGGCAGCTACTCTCTACTTCCCAATTTATTACTTGGCCTCCCACTTTGTGAACTCACCCAAAGGTATACTCACGTACTTCCGTCCCGACTAACTTCACGGGGTATTTCTCAGTTATGGTAATTCCCTTTGGAATTCTAAGGTGACGGCCGTATTGTTTATGGTTACGCTCGTGCTCGCTTGTTTTTTATCAGGGAAAATGAATAGGAATAATATAAATTATTACAAGAACAAAGTACCTATGTGTATCATTGTTTTGCGACTCAACGTTAATCTAAATAATTCGTGTTTCGCGTATAAAGCAAGATTAAGCTATAATGCTGTTCTTCCACTATAATTCACAAAACCTAGTCGCAGACGACACTAACTCAACCAGACAGATTAAGACTAAAGAAAGAAATCTGAAAGAAGGTAACACATGTTACCCAAATTAGGTAATTAGTGCTAATTACGCAAATTAACACTAATTGAAAACAAAAACTTGAGAACAAGGAAACAGAACAAAAGAAAACCCAAGGGACGAAGGGATATAATGGATTTGGTGACCAACCCGGGGTTTTGAGTTAATTTTGGGGTTTTGGGGCGGGTTTAGACCGGAAACCTCCTGGTAGCTTGGTCGATTCCTAACACTTAGCTTTAAAGCCCGTGTTGGGGCTGGTGCCTTTTTCACCACAAAATTTTTCTTCTTCTTTTCACTAAAGGCCGCCCCCACGCCGCCCTGGTATCCCCTGTCGCCCTCGGCATGGCATATGAGCGTAATATGTACGTAAACTATCTATATATTCTACTATATATAAATATAAACTAGCTATGTATTTACCTATAAATATATAAAATATAATAAAACCTATATATTTACTAAAATTCTCCTATCCCCATTAAATTCCCCCAAAACTTAAATTCTCAAAAATAAAATTATATAAAACACACTTTTTTCTTTTTCTCCACCTTTTTTCTTACAATATATCTGCTTACCCACCCTTTTCTTTTACACACAACCAAAATTCTACCCAAAATTCATTTTTCTCCTTTTCCTCTTTCAACCAAAATTCAGACCCCTCCCTCTCACCCAAATCTCCACCAATCTCCCTAAAATTTTCATATCTTTTTCCCATCACTTACCCCTAACCATATATTAAACCCCCTCCTTTCTCTTCTTCTTATTTCCTATAAATTTTCCTTTTCGAAAAATATCCTTTTTCTTCCTTTTTCTCCATTTTTCAAACATCCCTCATTCCCTCAAAACTCAACCCCCATCCCCTAAATTTTAATATCCTTTTTCACTTACCACCCCTATTCATATATCTACCCCACCCTTTTCCCCCGTCTTTATTTTCCATAAATTTCTATTTTCCAAAATTCTCATTTTTTCCCAACTTTTCACATTTTTCAAATCTGCTCCTATTTTCTAAAATACTTAATTCCCACTCCTCAAAATTTAAATACAACCTTCCCTACCTACCCCCTCCATCGTATTAAAATTTCACAATCCCCCTCTCTCTACTTTTCTCAAACCACACCCCAACTTTTCCACCCTTTTCTCATTTCAAATTTTTCTTTAAAATCCTTTCTAAATTATATAAATATATATCAAATATATTATTATATTCGTGGCAAGCGCGTATATTTTAATACAGTACAGGGTACTGTCGGTTGCGCCTATGTAGCGATATTATTATCACTAATTATTAACTTGTTCTTGTGTTGAATTTTGAATTAAGATACAGTGATGAGTATGTATTATTATGATGGTTGTAGTTGTTTGGAGTTTAGTTAATGACTTAGCTATGTTTTAGGGATTTTGTCATAGTTTAGACTACACAATGTCGTTTGGCTTGTTCAAAATCGCTCGAGGATTTTTATTGTTTTTTTTTGCGACATAGAGTTTTGCACCTAGCGTGGACAACGCTGAGATTAAGAGAAAATTTTCGAAGATTACAAGTGTTGGCGAAATGCGTTAGCTACAGTATTAGGAGTTACAACCACACGGCATGTAATTTCAAACGGTCTTTCTTCACAATTTCTATTGTTATAGAACTAATAGGCGTCGACTGACGAGGGAAGGCGTAGCAGATTTTTATACCGTTTTTCCTTTTCTACTCTCAGCTTAAAGCAATCTGCGAGTTACTCGAGTATAGTATGGACATATAACGAGTTAGTTGTGTTACACTAGGAAATCAATATGGATTTACTTGGAGGCCGACTGCGTTTTATCCGAGATGGTTCTTATCCGGTTGTTGCTATATGGTTCTTGCAGTAGCACCATTTATATTTTATTAGTTACCGACGATTACTAGCCAGTAGGCATTAGTTAGAGAATCTTCGAAGCGAAGACAACGAATTCTTTGCGGATCGAATTGTTATCAATTTACATTACTAAAAGTCTAAAGCGTGTTTATCAGCGCCAATAGCGACTGTAATTTTGGGATTTTAAACTGCCTGTCAACATGATTCATCTAAGTAGCGGCTCAACTACGGTGCTGGTTCAGTTGTTTATGTAAAGAGTGGTTAATATGCTGAGGACTTTGCTATGGACACGTAATATTCCCTTATACTGATTACCATTCGTTTGCGTATTATTTACGGGTCGTGTAATACGGCATTGATAAGATCACAAACTCGGAGTGCCACGGTTGTTTGTCTGTAAACCGAATTTAAATAAAGTTTGTGGTATCAAATTCGGGTTCAGGTTTAGGTGGTTTTCCTTTTTATTGGTGACCCTTAACGGATACGTCATTCTGGACTGTCGTAAAAGATTGGCACTTCGGGTTTCTGGTAAATAAATGTTTAAGACCCCTTCGGCTGTTGTTGATCGTATAGAAAAGAGCGTAGTAAATCTACATTGGTGTGCGCTGAGCTCTTAAAGTCGCTGGAGCATCCCCGAAATAAGTAAAATAGTAAGACACTATTACGCTTATTGTCACCACTTTCCTGGTACGTCATACCCCGAACTCGCGCACCCCAGCTGTCACTGTTGTAGTAATTCGCGGCCTGTATTCTGCTCCTTTGTGTGTTATCGTAAGCGGTCTGCTGGGTGAGCGTCGCGTAAGCACGGAAGGACACAGCCAGAGAAGAAATTACGCTCCGACATGGTGGCCATGACGAGGCCAATGCCAATGCCGATCCTGTGAAGGTCCAGTTGGTACGTTCGCCGGAGTGGATCGGTCGGTGGTTAGTGGTGGTATTTGTTGACATTTACTTAGTGTTAGTTTTTGCGCGTTACAGCACGAAGTGGTAAGTAGTCTAGTTGTGACCGGCGAAGTCTTTATTGAAAAAAATTGTTATATCATGAACGATACAGCGGCATTAATGTCTGGTGACGATACCACGCAGTGGACGATAGGAATAGATAGCACGAGTACGCCAGTACCGACAGCTACGGACGGCGGCACTACTTCTACGAGTGGCACTACGTTAGAAGCGACATTGCGTCGATTAGAGGTAAGCTTAGTCGACACCAGTCGTAAGTACGATGAGATAACTGACTTAGTTCGTGACTCTAGTCGTCAATATGATAAAATCATGGTAGATGCAATGGAGCGCGAGCGCAAATTCTAAAATTTTGTGGTGCGACAAAATAATGATTTACAAGAACAAATAAGACGGCAGAATGACAATATACGCGAGCAAATGAGTGAGATGCGAAGTAACCTTGATCAGTTGCGAGATCTAATAAGCATGGAACCGGTAGTGACCCCGATTTCTGATGTTGGAATAGACGATTCGGTTTATATTGATGCTACTGTGGTAGAAGCACAAACTAGACCAAAAGCAAGGTTTGATGTTGAGCCTACGGTTCCGTCATTGGATACAACTAGGGCTGTGCCACCACAAGTGTCGGTACCATTACCTGCAGTGTCAAGCTCGTATGATGCTGTATTTGTCCCTAATAGGATTTCGTCAGCACCGGTTGTCGTATCTACGAGTGTACATGTGTCAGCTCCAGTTATAACTGTTCCAGCTTCGGTGACCGTCGTTTCGGCCAGTGTTAAGACGGTACCAGCTAGTACTACTTCTGCCGCGTGTACACACTGTTCGTGTACGCATGTTGCCGCCTCTGCACCCGCGTCAGCGCTTGCGACGGTGACTGCTCCTGCAATGCCACCTATTGTAGTTAACGTGCCACCTCCGAAGGAACCAGTTAATATCGAAAGGTATGATGGCACAACAGACTTTGCTATATATTTTCGTAGGTTAGAAACTGAGTTTGAATTGGCAGGTGTGGAAAAGTCCAGTGATAAGTTTCGTACATTGCGTAAGAAACTAACGGATGCAGCTCGCAGTTTTATTGAGTTGCTAATGACGGGTCCGGAAGCACCGGAGACATATGAAGATTTAGTGTATGAGTTGCACTAACGATTTGCAGAAAGTAGAGAATTCGTAGACGAAGTTCAGAGGTGCCAAAAAATGAGTCAAAAAAGTTCCGTCGCAGATTTCGCTGATGAGTTGGAGTTACAGTGGCGCAAGCGAATTGTTCCGTTGGAACTTGGTGATAGGCACGCAGCCAATTTATTGCGCAATATGTTTTTGCGAGGTATACGACGAGGGTTACGTTCACGCCTGATCCATGGTGATCAGTGGTCTTTCTATGAGTTGAAACGCCGAGCCGTACAAATTGAGCGCACAGAAAAATTATTAGCGGGACCCGAGGACGATGCAACTTTGCCCCGATCCGCAAATAGATTGGTTTCCCAACGATCGTGAAGACCAATCCCAAACGTTAACACTAATAGTGGTGCCGTTTCCAGAAGGAATGATGGTCGGCAGGCTCCAATGCGCATGAGTAGCGGAAACCAAAGTAACGACGTGAGAAATACCCGCGTTAGGGAACGAACTACTGCGTCCTCAATTGTGTGTTATGATTGTGGTGCCACAGGGCATGTCCGCGATGTCCATATCGTGATGCACGTTTTCGTCCACAAGAACGCGGTGTAGTGAGAGAAGTTATTTCGCGATCGTCGCCTGTGCAACGTTCGTCAAACAATGCGGAATCCACCACGCCTAAAGAATTGTGGAAGTGCTACTTATGTGGTAAACCAGGTCACTTTGCTCGTGATTGTCGTCAGCGGTATCTGAAACATCAAGACAATTAACTGGAGAT
>JASANE010020677.1:0-44110 GCA_030248225.1 Trileptium ribeirensis | reverse complement strand
ATATGTGTCGTACTCGTTCAGTTACATATTGCTCATCAACGTATAATTTTAGTGAGTAGAACTTCCTGTATACTCCCATCCGGGTGAACGTTGTCTGTCTCATCGTCTATTACTTTGTGATCTAAAGAAGCCATCCAACCGACGATGAAGTCTTTCAATCTCTAAGCTCAAGGCCTTATACTTATCATCTGCCGGTTCAGAAGCAGTAGTACCAATAGTAGTTTCGCCAAAAGATACTCATTTACCCTGTTTGGAAGTTAGCTGATGTAACATAGTTTGTTGTATGTATATGAGTCCTTAAAGTGCGTTTTTAATTACGTTTATTTCATTATCTTGTGTGTCAGTAATCACGGATGTACTGTTAGTGATTAGTAACTTAAGTTGCGCTACTTCTCTTTCAGCCAACTTAATAGCTTCTGCGAGTGATGCATCAGTAAACTTAAGCTGCGTCGCCTTCCATCCTCTTTTGAAATTATCGATTGGCAATCGCTTGTTCAGTGCACACGAAATCCAAAAAATTATATGAGAGCAAAAAATGGGGCTTTTAGGTAATGCATCCGAAACGTAAAAGAACTAAAAATAGACTGCTTACTGATTGCTTCTGAAGTGTTAGCGAACACCTTACTTCTCGACTAAGGTTAAAGTTGTGAATTTTCGATTTTGTTATAGAACGTAAAAACGACACTTGTTACCGTTTCATAATCTTGTTCGGGAACTCAATAAAATACTGTTATAATTATATTCAAAACGTTCGCTTACACCGTTTCCACAATAACTCAATTGATAATTTCCGGACTGGCAGCTGTGACTAAGCTATGACACCGGCTTATAAGAAATGCCCGTTCAAGTGTAATGTTCACGAACGTCTTCAATTTAATATATACTGAATAAAACAAGTATTAAAACAATGATCGTATGAATATAATGTTCGCGAACGTAAACATTTTTGTTTGCATTACTACTGATGTTTTCGACATTTTACTCGTGATTAATTTATTTGAATTATGGGATCAGTATTCGCTACCCCGTACTATATCACCACATCAATGTTCGCGAGCAGGCTTTTATGTGTAAAGCCGAACACACCTATTTATCGAGCTAAAAATTTGTGATGTTCGCGAACACCTTTAACTAGAAAATGTTAATATTTAAGCGTTGACTTGCAATTTCCACCAAAATACTCTTGCATGTCGATGGTCGAACAATGTGATGTTCGCGAACAAAACACGGATTTAACGATATACTGTATTCGACTCCCGGATTTCCAGTTAAAATTTGATTAAGATTTTTCACATTATTATTGAAACATACCTTAGTTATGAACACACGTTTGTGAACAATAAACACATAGTTAATATCGATTTTTAATATTAACGTAGTGTTAGGACATATATGTGTGTTCGCGAACATTTTGTTACTAATTGTACTAATTCTACAATCTAAACATTACTTTATGTTCACGAACAATTTTTCGCATGGGAAAGCTCGGTCTGTTTGCACACAAAATTTATAGAATTGCATACATCATCGAACTGTTAGCGAACGAGGCAGACCGTTATGAATATCAAGAATTGTGTTTGTACAACGAAAAATTTCAAAATGCAAGTAGCCTAATTTAGCGTTTCAGTTATGGTGAAAGTGTAAAAATGTGCATTGTGTTAGCTAACGTAACTTAAACGTTTTTGTAATTAGATACTATGCTTTCGCCGAACTCAAAAGTATCAAAATACCGTTAGGCTATTGTAAATATTAGTTTGTTCTCTAACAACATTTTGTACATGATGTCAAAAACGGTAGTAGGCGGTGCAGCTTAAGTTTACTCATGCATGACTTAGGTTCTTTCGATAGTACAAACTTGTTCATTATTGTATCCCGCAACCCTTCAATAAAAAAGTCAAATGCAAAGGCATCTCGTGTAGGTTGGTCAATTCCTGGCCTTTCATCACGTGCCAAAACTTTTATTGTTTGTCAGAAGTCACCTACACCTTCGGTGGTTAGGCGTACGCGCCTTACCAGTTCATTCCGTTTAAATTTTTCTTCTTCGGGTGCTTGTAAAAGTGCAAGTTATTTGGTCGTCAGTGCATTATAACTATGTTTAGTTGGGCCAGACATAATTCGATAACACTCTAATACCATGCCTCTTAGATATGCTGGAAGTACCTTAGCTTTCCGTGCTTCGTTCCAGTTGTTTGCGTTAGCAACTAATTCAATGAGTTCAAACTATTGCCTAAAATCTTCACCTATCTTACCATGATAGAGCGTTAAGTCAGTTTATTAGGATGGATAAGTGTTTGTTAACACATCAATGTGATCAAATGATTTGTTCTTATAACATACCTATATTTTCAGATAGGTCAGGTTGGTTTTTGAAATTTTTTGAAATTTGTCCATTTTGTTTCTTTAGAGCCCCTAGAAGATTGTCGGTTCGTTCCAAAGAGGTTGACATTGATTTTAACAAGACAGGCGCGCTTTATAAGTTAAATAAACACTGATGCAAGGTTAGTGGAGGATTAACGAATTGGAGTGGGGTCCACTCCCGAGAAATAGAACGAGGAGTCGCTCGAAAGATTCTACGTGAGCCTATAAGAGCTTCCAGAACTAGCGATGTACAATGCCTCTCCAACGGAGCTGAAACCTTGGTTCGTATATATAGTAAGTAAATTCAATCTTACTGGTATATATAAATTCGCGTATGTTGCAACCGTGTTTTATTATCTTATTATTAGGCTAATTGGGCCTAGTTACTTTCGTCGTTCCCCAGTACGACCTCCAAAATGTAACACCACCAAGCACTGAAAAGTACTATAACCAGTAATGGAGCTTCTACCAATAGCTAGTGACTATTGGTGTAATTGGTGCCAAAAACGATAACCAACCTAAGATTGGTCCAAGCACCAGCCGATCCGAATAAAACACTAAGCGTTTTGCTCCAAATGCGGAAAACATTGCAATCTGTGCGACTAGACGTACGACAGAAATGAAAGCCACCATGACTAAACATTTCAGGTAAATTCTAGCCAACTTCCTGCAAAACAGTCGTTTTTATAACAAGGATTCTGCAGATTCTCACCATTCATATCAAACAAGTTGGCATATATATAACGTTCGCTACCGTTATACCCGTAAGTAGTCCAAATACATTATTGTAAGTAATACATGATTAATCATTTCAGAATAGCGTGCTAGAAAATTGAAAATTGTTAGTGGTTCGTTGGCTTCCACAATGATCAATCAGACGTTCAATATCAAAATCAGACCTATTACAATATACAGATATCGACATTACCATTACATATTAAAAATCTTAACAGTGTTTTACTCTTCGTTCGAGCGTTCAATTCAACAACTAAAGCCTTTAGGCCAAATTCTGAACTAATTTTTTCAGATGTAAGCACATTAAGGAAATGTGTTTATATTTCTTTAGTTTTTTGTTTGCGTAAAAACTTTAACATGCTCTTTTTTCATCAGACTCAACGATTAGACAACTACAACTTTGTTGTATCAATTTTTGTCAGGGCTAGTGATGAGCAAGCATATCCGAATACGATGTATCCGGATATTATTCGCGACATAAGGATATCCAGATAAACCCGGTATCCTGACATTGCATCGCATACCCATGTTCAATATTTAATTGTGGCTTAACGATTAAAAAGCTATTGTGGCTCGGAGAAAACCCACGATAGCTTTATTCGAGGCTGCCGAGAAGATGCTGTTTACAGTTATTCTTTTCTATGTCCTTTTGAGAATGTGTTGTAGCATTATAACACGTAATGTGGCTTCAAGTTATGGATTTTAGTGTATATGAATTTGCATTAAGCTTAGAAGACGGCCATCCTAGGTTACCGGTTAGCTATAAGTCCAAAATACTTCCGTTTTGAAATGCTAATATACATATATCGATAACGAAGCTCTATAACTATATGATCCGCGCGACATAAATCCCGGCTTGTAACGATGCTACAGCGACATTAGATTGGTCGGTCCTGCCGGGTTAAGATCAACGGAAAGATTAAAAGGGGAAAATTTGGTTAAACCCTGTGACCGGTGCCCCGAATCCTGTGCCTGCACGAAAAAAACCGACGACAATACAATATTTATGAAATTTCGGTCCTCTAAAATACATCTGATAAGCCCAAAATACTCCATTAGAGTAGATGACTTAAAAGAACTTGTTGTTGCGAGTGAATATAATAGTTGGAATAAGGTAATTAATTTGAATGAGGTAGATAAGCTAAAGGCAATCGTTGGAGCGATTGAGTCAAATGATACAAGCGAAATAGTTGAATTGAGCAAAGTGAGTTAGAATAGTGAGGATAAAAATGATAGTGAAATTGACGCTCAGATCGGAGCGGATTACGAGATTTCGGATACAGAAGTAAATGATGATAGTTGCAGTATTAAATCGAGTAGTGAAATGAAGATGAGGAAGAGTTTTGGTCAAACTGGCGAGTTCCCTATAGATCCTGCTACCATAGGCAAAGTACGTTGCACACACGCGAGTGGAATTCGGCAGGAGTGTGGGATTGCAACCGCCAAATAATGGAAAATAATCAAGCGAGTAAAGCTGAGTCAGTAGTTGAAAACAATATTAGTGAAGAGTTGAGTGATAACGAAGAATCGCGTAATAGCGAAGAGATTAATGAGTGTGATCGAGAAGTTTCTGAAATTTTTCAGCGTGGTGAAGTTTCAGCGCGAATGGAGGATTCTATCAAAGGAGTGCCAAGCATGCTTCCTGGTAATTTAGGTGAATCCCAAACTGAGTTAAGGGGTGTAGAATTGGGTGACGATCCGAATTTGATAGAATCCTCTATTCCAATATATATCTGCCTTCTAGTCGAATATCTTCTGTAGAAATTGGAATGTTGCCTGGCCGGAATGTGCTAGAGGAATCCGAGGTTCTAAATAGCAGTTATATGGACCTTAGTTGGACACAAACGACTTTAATGGACTATATGGACGCTAAGAAAGCGAAACGATTGTGTGAACTGAACGAACGATTATATAATTTATTTCGATCGAACTTTGACACTAACGTACCTATTGAACTTGGGACTTCGCGAACGATGACAAATGAAGAAAGTAACAGACTGTTCACCATACCCAGAGATCAAGCGAGCACGATGAAATACCATTATCCACGAATAGAATTTACTCCATTTCAACCGAAAGAGGAATTTGATAATTTATGTTTAGTACTTACAAACTTCATATTTTTGTGAAATTTGCTGTTTGCTGAACGGCAAACAGCCACAACTTTGGACACTTTTCAACTGGTATGAACGGACGGGACGGGCTCCTTAAAATGCCGAATTTTTCTCACACACAGCCTAAACTCGTCCTTTTCCCCTTTTCTATCGCCTGCAGTCATTTCACAACTCAAAATGTATTTCACTGGTACGGGCGGCCGGGACGCCGCCTAGAGTATAGATCCCCAGAGTACTAATTTTCATCACCTGCTAAACGGTGTTTTCTGCGTTTAACAAAAGGGCACATCGTCATCCCTTTCGTTATCGAACAGTAAAATTTTGTCAAATGAAATCCATCCACCCGAATTAATGACAGCTACAGGCAAAAAACAAATTTTCACGATTTTTCCCTAGCGCTATCAGTGCTAATTCTGCCCGTTCCGTTTAACCTATACCATTAGATAAATATTTCTAACCTTTCTTTTGCAAATAAGCAATGATGCTTTGACCAACAAGTTTTGAATTCCGGACCATATGAAGGACCTCATCATAGCGGCGGTTTATCAGCGCTAGTTTAAACTTGTATTCAGTTGAGTCGATCGTTAACATCCGCGGTTGAGCTTCACGAGTTAGACAGTTGACAGAATTACCTACAAAAACTTGCCACAAATATTTGGTAAACTATATCAAAATTTTTAGGCTTAATCCAATAAATGCAAACCAACCGCATTTTATTTTGCTTCCAATATTATAAATATTTTGTATTTATAAGACCTGTATCCCACAAATCATTTAACAAAATCTAACAAAGTTCCGTTTCAAAAGTGAAATAAACATGCGTTCCATCAATAATAATATTACGACTAACGACAATCACTCTAGATAAAAATTCAGTACTTATTGTGTCATTTTCAAATTATTTTGTACCTGTACTCGCCAGCACCGAGTGCTGAGAGTTTGACATTCGTTAGATGATTCTTTGACAAATTAAAAATTTTGTTATAGGTCAATTCAAAAACTGTACCCCATATTAACATTGTTAGAAGGTTTGTTCGAGCAGCGGTCAAAACTCGAGATGCCTGCTTGGGCATGACTTCTATGATAATCTATAGACTAGTCAAGCTCGCTTGCGAGCTAGAATTTGAGTGGTAAGAACACTCCCCCGAAGCAGAAATGTGAAAAATATTTGCCACACAATATTTTTGACGCTCGCAATGAGCTTGTCGGCCCAGAAATCCCCATATCCGACACTAAAACCAACAATAAACACAGATTCAGGTGCTTTTCCCACGACTTCTCACCAAAAATTTCGAAAACGTCATTTTTTATGCCAAGTATGAACCAGAAGTGTAAACAATATTTGCCCAACAATATTTTTAACACTTAGAATGAGTTTATCTGCCCAGAAAACCCCATATAAGACACTAAAAGCAACAATAAACACACATTCAGGTGCTTTTCCCACCACTTCTCACCAAAAATTTCGAAAACGTCATTATTTTGCCAAGTATGAACCAGAAGTGTAAAAATTATTTTCCCAACATATTTTTAACATTTGCAATGAGTTTATCTGCCCAGAAAACCCCCTATAAGACACTAAAAGCAACAAAAACACACATTTAGGTGCATTTTCTACGACTTTTCACCAAATATGAAATTTGGCGCCAACTATAAGCTTATACACTCCAGATTGGGAAGTAGTTGAAAAACTTGTTATATATCATTGGAAAGCCCTGGTAAAGCTACATGAAATAGGCCTATTAGTTTGCGGATATCTCGTTTACTTATTGAGAAAATTCGCAAAAACTGTAGGGGTGCCCGAAAAATGGGCCAAAATGACGCCATTTTGCCCCATAACTTTTCCCACGAGAAAAAATTCAAAAATGGGGCTCCGTCACTACACCTAAATCGACCATTGCGGTTCGAATGAGCTATCTTGCATCAAAATCCGCCCAACCGTTATCGAGATCCAGGTGCGACAGACACACACACAGATAGGACCTCCTCAACCCCCTCCAAACCTAAAATTGAAAATTCTCGGCCCACTCGCTCGCGCGAGCGAATAAGATAATCTTATCTATAGGTTTGCGAATAATCGCTGTATGTTTGAGAATCGATGTTTCCGCGCCTCATAGCAGGTCTGCCAGCAATTACATATGCAATGAAAGCCCGATTTTTCGTCATCATGCTGACAGGATCAAATCGCTATATCATAATTTACTCAGTCAGAAAGTGTGGACGATGTTGCAACGAAGCTGTTCGAAACATCATTATCAGAGCAACCAGATCGGACTAAAACGGAGCCAAGGTAAGAAATATATCAATATTCTAAGGCTAATAGCAGTCACAGAGATGAAGGGACGACGGGATCAAAATGACGAGACTTTCGTTTTTGTCATGCGGATCTTTAAACCCAATGACTGAAAAACTTGTGTAAACTATAAATAATTGTCGCCAGCATTTCGGCTTCGAAATCCCGAAACAAACTGGTAATTACGCCTGCAATCTTACTTTACTATAGTTGTACACCATTTTTTCTGCAAATACTACAACTTTTTAAGACAAGTACCAACGTCACTTTAAATTAGCAAAATTCTGTAATGATTTGACCATTAGACAAACGCTTATGTAGTTGAATTTTAGTTCTTTAACGACTGTAATAGTAACTAAAAGCATGTCTGGACTTAAATATCGTATCCCTGCGAAAAGTTCTGTAAAAATTTATGTTCAGAAAACGGTTTTAAATACCTTCTTAGTACAAAGAAATAGATTTTAGATAGTTGATTAACAGAGATTAAGCTTTTTTAGTTATTTACGGTGTTATTATTTATCCGCTTTGAGATCAGATGATATGAATGGTAACTATCATAGCTATGATTTTTTTTGAAAATCAGTAAACTGATAACTACTAACTGATTTTAATTCACTGTAACAAATAAGAACATAAAGCATGTACAAACCTTTAACAATCGTTATGTAGATTGGAACGTCGAGCGTTCGAATGATCCCATGATCACCACTTGGCAAAGCATATTTGATGTGGTTGCTTGTAGTGTAAATGAAAACCTAGAGTAAATCAAGAAAAGCAAAACCTACACAAAATTTTTTGTCGTAAAATACTATTTAGCATTTTGTTTTAGTTTAAAATTGAAGACATTAGGTATTTGAAAAGTCAGACATTCAAACTAGTATCTTACCGAGCATGAAACGTGGTTTCACGGAGAGAAACCATAAACCCCTGACAAGGAAGTTTGTAAGTGAAATGATAATAAGAAGAAATTATAATTTACAATTTATAATTTAATAATAATTAAATTTAGCGTGGAGGGAAGTTTTTATTTTTCGATATCTTTACAGGTGTATGTATACACACCATTTGAAGATTTTACGATTTTGGTTTTTAAATTTTCGTGAAAACGGCGTGTTAAACACAGGTATAACGCCATGCCTATTCGTTAAATCTTTTCACCTTAAAGACTTTTTGAAAAAGTTGTCCATACGGGCAAACTGGATAGTTCTATAGCGCTGCAACAAAAAACCTTATGTTTTGCACATGATGTAAAAAGTATAGGGTGTTGATTGAAAAAATTTACATTTCGGGGCATAACTCGATAATACGGTGAGATATCAAAAAAAGACTCCGGTTTGACCTGGTTTGGTGGTATTACCTATAAATTTGACGAAGTAGTACCGCTATAACAGATGCACAACCGGTGTTTTTTTGGGCCCAAAATCAGATTTTTGATCAGTTTTGATACCATAACTCGATTGTGGGATCAAATTCGAAACATTCAGTTGAGAAGCTTTACTTGCTCGATATTTTTGCCTAAACACCTAAATTTACTCCCAAATGGTCAAATTTCGGTGTCTGTTTGAAGTCCTTAAATTAGTTTTGGCTGTGGTTTTTTGGCCAGCCTGCCGCCTGCCCACCCAAAATATCCGTATTTACACCCGAAATGGCTAAATCTCGCTGTCAGCTCATATTTGAAGCCGTTAAATTAATTTTGGCGGTGCAAACAGGTTAATTGGGTGACAGATATATACTAGGTCGGGGAAGCTCAAGTAAATTTCTTGGACAGCAATATGATTTTGACTCTTATAGTTTCTCCCCCAAATACCCTAATTTACTCCCAAAAGGGCTAAATTGCGCTGCCAGCTCCTGTTTGAAGCTTTTAAATTAATTCTGGATGGGCAAATTGATGTTTAGGTGACTGATACTAGGTCGGGGTTTGTTTTTGGGACAGCATAACTATGAATTTGGCTCTTCTAGAGCCGCAAAATACGATCCCCAAAATGGTCAAATTTTAGTGCCAGCTCCTGTTTGACACCCTTCATTTAATTTTGGCCGGGCCAGGTATTCGTATAGCCGATTATCCAAATTTTGATGATATAACTGTTAGATTTCGGCTCTTGTAGCCAACAATAGAAGTATCAACTTTCATACGATTTCTTGGAAAAATGATATATACTAGTATGGAAAAATGGCCTTCACGGGCATGGAAAACAAAATCCTAGAAAAAGATTATTGGAAAAATATAACGTTAGGTAATTAGTGTTTAATTGGCTATGTGAAGCAGGTTTGTCGGTGAAAAATGCTCTTGCGCTAATAAAGCAATACCGAGGCAATGCGTTACGGCAATGGTTTTATTTAGAAAATGCGTATTTGCTAGAAAAATGCTCTATTGCTTTCAATTTAGTACGGTGTTCTGTGGTGTGTTGAGCTTGTTTTACTGTACTGTACAAGAGCACTGCGGTGCAAAAATGCGCTTTCGAGCACGAAAAAGTTTTGCATTCAAGATAGAAAAATTTTAGAAATTATTGAATCGATTACCCCTGCTCATGTTCCTTAGCTTTCACTTTATTACAAAACCAGTAATAATTGATGCGTATGGCAATGTTTACAGGTAGGTAAATGCAACTGATAGTGTAACAGAGGTCGAGCGCCTGATTCATATTCAATTATGTACGTTCAGCTAGAACAAACTGTGATGTAATGTTTGTTTTTGTAGTGTGGACAAAGGAAGGCTAGCTGCGGAAGTAGTAGTGTAAACATGAATATTCATGATTGTTTCTACTGAATAGAGCATGTTCTAGGCGGTGAAACGGAAGATATTATGTAAAAATACGTGATGTCTCATAAAGTATTTAACATTATAAAAGTAGGGCTGTTGATTTTATGCAGTATTTTGATATTATTCTCAGGCAGTATCTGATATATATTTGGCTTTTAGAGATGTATTCAGAGGTTTTGTTAAATGTTAAGTAATATATAAACTTATATTGATATTTGACATATCATTTTTTCATGCTTTCGAGTATTTAATCTCTTTTGTCTCAAAGATATCTTTTTAGATTTCACGTGATTATTACCTGTTAAATCTGTTATGATTTAAGCTCGCTTTCGGCTTAATATTTCACGAAAGAGGTACATCTCTTAAATAAACAAAAATAGAAATAAGCTGTTTTGAATTTTTGCATTAACTTCGGTCAGGAAAACTGGACATTACATACTCCTGGATTCTGTAACCCTTTACGTGTTTAATTGCCGTAAAACGACATACCGATCCATGAAACAACGACATTAGATCACTATTTGTTTTGACTGCGAAGGGTTGTGTTTAGCAGACATATTATACAAGTTTTAAGAAAGTAAACTAGTATTTCAAAAACAAAGAGCGAAGCGAACAAAGGAGTGAGTAGTTTCATTTTAAGTTATAATTTTGTTTAATCACCTGAACAGGCTGTGTTTGATGTATACCACCCTAAACCGTCTTGAGCACCGAATCCATTGAAAATGCAAAAATCTAACCAACCCTAAACACATCGAATACAACTGACAACGCCTCAAGTATTTGTGCTTGTGCCTAGATAACAAACTATAATTGTATTCAGCCTGCTGGAAAAACTATACACACAAGTCATGAGACCTGCGAAAAGGAATAAACGAAACCAAAACCAGCAACCGGAGCAGTCCATTTAGACCGGATCCGGAACCTGGTCTTCGAAACTTATATATTAAGGCAGATGAAGGACGAAATGAAGCCACTGTGGATTTAAAATTTATTAAAAATATCACATTAAACTTAATGTATTGCGAAGACATTATTGCCATTAGGGAATTTGAAGAAGCTGAAGACCCTAAAATATATATTTATCGATCAAGATGTCGGTTTTTTCACTCATAGCGGAAAAATGCCTTCCGCTGTACAGGCTTACGTAAACTGTGTCAAACTGGATGTTCCTGTAACGCATGGAGCGTATACTAAACAATTTTGGTTAGTCTGCCATCGCCTCCCTTTACCACACATATGTTCGTTACATGTTATTCTGTAAAAAAAACTTGAAAAAATTATTGGTTTATATGGTTCTACAAGAAAATATAAAGTATAATATAATTTTCTGTTCGTTGGCCAGAGACATTGTTCAGGGTAGCGGTGGGCAACCAGTGCCCCTTAGCTAAATGACGATGATAATTTGCTGACCAGAATACGATAAATGAGACAAACTGTGCTACTGTTAGCACAGTGTCAATACATACAGTTCGTTTCCAGTTCGAGTTTCTGGCTGCTTTGCAGATGTTACTTCACTCCACTGTAGACTGATTACAAAGTTTACAAGTACACTGGTTGGTGCCTTCACGCTATTGATATTAGCCAAGCTTACAGCTATGTATTGCAATAATCCATGCTCTGTTATGTATATCAACTTGGACCAGTTCAATTCTAACATATACCGCAGATTTCTAAATGGTAAGCTGCTACAAGCATCGACCTAGCTTTGTTTCTTAACACAATCTTGCCGGGGGAACATGAAAAATTCTTACTGAAATTGTGTCCTACTTGCGTTTCACAGAATAATTTTCTGGATTAGTCTTTGTTTGGCTGCGTTGGAACTTGATCATTGTATATATAACGTATGATCGGACAACGGATGAAGCAAAAAATGTAAACAATTTTTAAACCGGAATTCAGGTATGGCATTTACCTTTTGGTAGAACCGCAACCGGAACATGATTTTCGCCAGAACCAGAATTACGGTTATTACACAATACATAACCAAACAATTAAAGATCGGGATTCATAGACACTAAACCCATTGAAAATCTATGAAATATGAACGCTGGACTCTAGATAACCGAATCATCGTATTTAGTATGCCGAAAAACCAATATAGACAATTCTTGATGACCTGTACCCAAAACGTAACCAAATATCAGAAGACAACACTATATTCTGGAATTCGGCTTCATTGACCATATGCCAAGCGAAAACCCATGGAAAGGCTTGAAATATGCACAATGGACAGAAGATAACCAAATTATTGTATTCAGCGTTCAGAAAAATACATTTACAGACCATTCTTGATACCCTACACGCAATATATAACCAAACAAACGAAAATGGACTCATGGACGAAAATCAAGTTCGTCGACAGTAAACCCTCGAAACCACCATTAAAATGGTTTAATATAGCCAAGCAAGACTCTAGATAGCAAATTCATCGTATCTAGCAAGCTTGATAACCTAACAGGCACTCATTTTAACACCAAGTAATAACACGAAGAAATTTGAAAAATCGCTATTTCTGGCGAAGGGCCGACGAACCATTTTCGGGACCACAGTGGCCCATGGAGCAGTCCCACAAAAAAACGCCGTGATTAGCAAAGTTGTAGTTCTCCGTGAGCTGATCCCGAACGGTGGCACCATTTTTCGATTTCCGAAGCCTGTGTCGCAAGATATGAGCTACGAAACGTTGGTACCCGTATGGCCAGACATGGCATAGAATCTTTAAAAAATCTGCTTGTCATTTTGACCCCAGAGATAGGGTCGGAGCTATTCGCGCTCAACTGAGAGGAACATCCACCTCACTTTTGCTATGGAATAAAACATATTTACTGAAATCCATCCATCCGAAGATGAGTTATGAATGACAGAAACAGACAAAAAGAAATTTTCACGATTTCTCTCCCTGGCACACTCGGTGGAAACTCCGCTCGCCCCGTTTTAAATATATTTCAAGCGGTCGATCTCTAATATACTATGTGTTGCTGTTACCTGTAAACTTAACCATACACATTATTTACTGCTTTTGTGATTAAGCGAAGGATGTGAAAGAGAGGGGAACATTATCAGGAACTCTATCCAATAACGTCAAAAAAATTTTTTAGTTCAATACTTTTTTGCAGTCAAAGGTGCATTTTTCCACCGCAATGTCCTTGTACAGTACAGTACACCAAGTCAAACATACCATAAAATATCGTGATAAATTGAAAATAATAGGGCATTTCTCCGCCGCTACGGCCAACATGTCTGCAGCAGATTAAGCAAATAAATGCATTTTTCAAAACAGAACCATTGTCGTAACGCATTACCTCAATATTTAATTATTAGTGTAAGAAGATTTTTTACAGACAACCCTGCTTGACTGAGCTAATTAAGCACGCATTACCTAACGTTGTATTTTTCAAATATCATTTTCATGGGTTTCTTTTTCCATAGCCGTAAAGGGAAATTTTTCCTTACTAGTTAAATATTACGTCAACATGAAAACCAGGACTGTCTTAAAGCACTTTCTAACAACAAATGAACCTCCCATTGCTAGTGTAAAATTTAACTTTGTAAAATATGTCACCCAAAATGTTTTGACGTAGATGATATTTAAAATGGCCAAATTTTTTAATAAAATTTAAATTTGCAATCAGCTTCAAGAATCGATGATGCATAGTGCCACGTTGTAGCAAAACTCGATTACGTTAGTGGCAAAACATTTTTCGTTTTCCAAAACACAGCTAGTGCAGTTAAAAAGCAACGAAATGACGGTGGAAATTCTAAAACATCATAGCTGTAAAAAACAGTTACAAACGTTACGTTAACTTAACTGTGTGGGCCTCAAAATAACATGTATAGGACATGTAATTCTTATAATTACGAGAAAATTTGTAGTAGTAACTGTATCACAGACAAGATTAAATAACCTTTATACCCAAATATTTCAAAGCTAACCATATTTTCGTCCCAGGCGCCGGATTTAACTCGAACACTTTCATGAATAGATGTCAGTATTTGCATTTTGCGCGTAATCAATGTAACTCCGTGTTTACTCAACAACGCCGCGTGTGACATGTCTGCAGACCATATCACATATTTCACTTTCGCTGCACGGACAGTTGCGATCTGAAAATTTAATTAACAGTATGTAAAACGTTAACAGACGATTTGATACATAAATTTACAAAACATGTGGCTTGGGAACCAATTGCCTCGATATACTACGCCTGAATTTTTATATCACAAGTCTAAGGAGTAGCATTTTCAAACCATTTATACACAGTGCAAAATAAAAAAATTTAAATAAGTTGCTATACCATTAAAATATATGATGTCTTGCAACAGACATTATGCGCAACATTTTTATGGGTAAGCTTAGCAATCATAAGTTTCAGTTAAAATAATGTAATTACGTACATTATGGATATAATGATGTAGCGAACACAAGGTTTTCACCAAATTTGACGACAGTTCACACTGACTATCCTACAATGTAGTGGTGAACGATTAGTTTCAGATACATGCAGTTGCACTCCATAGTACAGTGTGCTCAACTGGGAAAAATATTATGCTTATGTTTATTCCCCAAAAACTTAAATAAATGCTATATGCTTAAATATTGCACTTTTACCATTTTCCTAGGCAAGTAAGTAAACAGCCAAATCTTAAATTGACAATTTGTGAACTAACTGATTTGCGCATAGCAAATTTTTTCGGTGTATGCGATTACAATTCTAGTATATGCTCTTCTTAGTGTGTCTCCGCTGGTATACGAACAGAAAGATTTGGTAAGAATTCATGTTATTGTAGTTAGCAACAGGGGCTAATTGGCTAGAATCTTCCAAAGTTTTACAAGTGTCTGTATATACCGTTATAGGAAAATTCTTTTGCGATATAGATAACGTACCCATTGTTAACATATGCTAGAGAATAACATAATGAGCTATCCCTTTTGTGGGTAAAATCAGCTCACATTTACTATTTGTCGCTCATGCAATCAGCAAATAAGAATTTAAATAGCTCTTCGCGAACTAAAATAATCCAAACAATTTAAGAGTGATTTTTCCTATACCGCTGGTCCACAATGCACTAACTTCGTGAAAATACACCAGTGTTTGTATCAGAGCAACATACTTACACGAAAGACGAATAACCTATCGTAATGGTAGCAGAAAATAATAGCTCTATGGCTGAGCTTTTCACTACTTTCGGTTTAGTTCGTGGTAATGCGCGACGTTTACGGCGATAAATAAAGCTTTCCATCTCAGAATCTTTTTGTTCACTGCTTTTTCGGTATGACGAAAGAATCTGTTATTTTTAAATTTGTCTGTTTTCTGGTTTCCAGAATAAGTTTATTTTGTTATGTGAATTTCACAGAAGTGATTTGCTCCAATAATGTGATCGTATTGAACGAGTGAGTACGATGATTTAGAAATATATTTTACAGCTTCTGCAAAAATTTTACTATAAGAGTTTTAGAATACTGTTTTGGTCCGAAGTTTGCAATATACATAAGCCAGTTGGATAGGTTATTGGTTTTGTGTGAGAGTTCATTACAAAACCAAAACAGCGAAAATGTATTTACTGCCTGACATAACGCATGAATAGTTGCGAACACACTTTGGCAGCTCCTTGTGAAGTTTGGTACCACATTGATACTATAAATTCATACCCAGTAACTCTTTCGCATGGCGATAAAGAGATTAATACCGTGCTCAAAGGCTGTATATTGATTTAATTATAAATAACTGTTAGCTGGCATGCATAAAATGTTAGCTGCAAATTTAACCTACTATTAACACAACACACATGGTACATTTGATCCCAACGCGTTCGGCAAAGCGAGCATGACATGTTACAGACCTTTGAGTCTAAACCGTTCTAAATTGGTGATCACAGTTTTTTCATGATGGCGTTTTTTTACAGCAATGACTTACGATCAGTATTGTGACATGTGAAAATCAAACACTGAGCCTATGACATGTGAAAATTGTACACTGAGCCAATTTAGAATGATTCCGTCTAAACTTTCGAGGCAAAATTTCTTTGATTACCATATTTATAAATTTATCTGTGTGTATGTACATTCATAAATATTTTACCTGGCGCTTCTGTTGCACGTCATATTTATTTATAATTAAATCAATGTACAGCCTTTGAGAACGGTATTAATCTCTTTATCGCCATACGAAAGAGTTACTGGGCATAAATTCATAGTATCAATGTGGTACCAAACTTCACAATGCGCTGCCAAAGTGTGTTCGCAACAATTCATACGGTATGTCAGACAGCAAATACATTTTCGCTGGTTTGGTTTTGTAATGAACTATCACACATAACCAATACCATTCGTATGTACGTTCATAAATATTTTACCTGACGCTTCTGTTGCACGTCATATAAAATCAACGTATCGGGTGTTTTTAGCAACAACATGCCAGTACCTGCGTAGAAAATGTCTTCGCATGGCGGCGATCCGTCAATTTTTTTAGTAATCTAGAATTAAAGAGGATAAAGATGTGTACATCATAACCGATTAATTAAAAAACTGGCCTCGCTAAATTACGTCACTGCTAATGTTGGGTTCATGCGGTTTGCCACATATAATGACAATAATATCTGAGGCTTAGCAATGATGGTTCGAAGAACATTAAGCGAACTATTGTAAATTGCAAACTGGCGACTCCGTTTTTAAATTCATTTTTGTCTCTAAAAAATTGCGCTAAAATATAGGCAAATGTAACACATTATTCCATTCAAGATCAGAATTCAACCTCTGATCTAACCATTTTCTTATTTCATTGTAGTGGAAGTCTAAAGAACCCACAAAAGATAAATCTGCATATTTATAAATATTACAAAAATACAGCATGAGATGATGATTGTAAGCTTCCTAAATACACATCTTCTTCAGGGCTAGTTTAAAGGAAAATCTCCTTAAAGCACCCTCAACGTAAAGTAAATTCATGTATGTTCCTTGTGTATTTGCGATGAAACAAAACAGCTTCAACTTAAAAAAGGTGAGATATCATAATTCAACATACTTAAAAGCTGCAAAAAATTCAACCTGAAAAGCTGACGTTAAGCTTTTCAAGTACATGTTTTAACTTAAACGGTTAATACTAAGGTACCATGAAGGTGGTCTAAATTCATGCATGACAGATCTGCGTAGCAATTATGTTGATAAAACTCCACTTTATTAGGTATGAACTAGGGACATCACCCCAGGTACATTCACCAGGCCCAAACAGGGGGATCCAAAGGTGATACCCCAGGTGTAACTTTGGTAGTTCCGATAAGCCAGACATCTATCTTGTAATTCTACTTCACATATATTTTATTTAAAACATTCTTTAAGGGATGTTGAGTCTGTTCATGCCGCTGTTCCTCCACAATAATTGAAAGGGCGTGAGCGAAGCTTCCAGTAAGGGCGCTAGGGAGAAATCGTGAAAATTTGTCTTTTTGTCTGTCGCTGTCATTCATAACTCATTTTCGGATGGACGCATTTCAACAAATTTTGTTCCATAGCAAAAGTGATGATGATGTGCCCTTTAGTTGAACGCGAAGAGCATCTGCGGGGTCAAAATGGCAGAAAAAAAGATTTTTAAGGGTTCTTAGCCAAATATGGCATTTCGGTACCAGTGTTTCGCAGCCCATATGCCGCTACAGTTTAAAAACGGAAATGCAGAATCCAAAATGCAGTGCGTTTTTATCTGTCTGATTATGTATTGCGTTCTGGGCATCAAGGATGGTCTTCGTATTGGTATTTCTGAAGGCTTAATACAATGATTTTGTTATTTAGAGTCTAGCATACACATTTCATGACTTTTCAACGCGTTTAGTGTCACTGAACCCGATTTCCCTATTATAGTCTGTCTTCAGTTGTTTTGTTACGTATTGCATACCGGTCATTAAGTGTTGTCAATATAGGTTTTTCGGTAGGCTGAACAAGAAGGTTTGGTTATCTGGAGTCCGGCACAAATATTTTATGCGTTTTCAGACATATTCATTGGGTTTAGGGTCAGTGAACCAGATTTCCACAATACAGCCGATCTTTAGTATTTTGGATTTTGGTACATGGCGCCAAAAATAGTTTATATAAACAGAGGTTTTTCGGTATGATGAATGCAATGATTTGGTTATATAAAGTCTAGCTTGCATAGTTCATGCTCTTTCAATGGGTTTGGCGTTAATGAAACCGATTTCCAGAATGTAGTCTGTCTTCAGTTGTTTGTTTACGTACGTATTGAGTACAGCTCATCATTAACTGTCTATATAGGTTTTGCGGTAAGCTGAACCTGATGGTTTGGTTATATATAGACCATTACAAATGCTTGATGCGTTGTCAGTTGTTTTTGATTGGTTTAGGGTCGACGATGTTTTAGGATTCTCTATGGGTTCAAAGTTCAAGAGGTTTTAAGGTAGTATACACATCAAGCACAACACGTTACAGGCGATTAAAGAAAATGATCCAGGGTCGCTCAGTTTCACCCGTGCGAGATACTAGTACAGTACATTATAAAGAATTTGTCAACTAAATACGAGGTAATGCACCCAGCAAAATTTCCCCGTACAGTTTGCGAATGATAATAGTAACGTGGCACGTTGTGATATGGTACACCACAAGGACAAAAACTTTTAATTTTTGGAAATTCAATATTTTAAAAATGTCTACATACATTTCAGTACATTTATTGCACAATGGCTTTACACGTTTTAACACAACTATACTAGGTTTTAGAATAAAACCAATATAATCATCATGTCAGGCATGTCAAAGCAAAAATGCTGTCCATATCGCTTCAGTATCCATAAAGGGAACTAGCCTCGTTTTTGAGATTTTTCACAATTAAATTGTGTGAGCGATCAAGCACTGCGAAACGATTGCGTGCTACCCAAACCGCTGCAATACCCAATGCGCGACGACCTTCAGAGCTGCTGTCTGCATTTTCAGACCCTTCGCTTTTTGGAATCGTATACAAGTCGTAACTTGAATTCTCTGCATTTGGGTTAGTCCTACAATAATTAGTTAATTACTTCAAAAACGCAACTAGACTCTAAGAAACGGTTAAAGCATTTCGTGAAAAACTAAGAAATAAAACAAATGTTGTGTGCAAAAATAATACAGTACAGTGATTACAGCTATTCCAGGAGGGTAATGTCGAAAAACATGAGAAGCTTCCTTCTGGTTTTTTCATACCAACAATAATGTTGGCGTTCGGGCAATATGGCTGATGTAAAATCGTGATGTGTAGCATTTCTATTTCTAAGATGCAAATCCCGGACATAGTTTAATTGAAATTTACTGATATGCTCGAATCGAATTTTCGCAATATAGTATATACATTGATTTCCACATTGTCATTTCCTTGTAAGTTCTGTAATTTGTGACACATCGAGCATCGTCCTTATTCAAGTGACATGAATCAAAAATTTAATCTAATAGACAATAAGCAAGTGGAGCTATATGCGACACTGTTCAACAGTGTGACATCGTTTTTCTTGTTTAGACCCGCTCCAAAGACCGTCTCTAATACCTATGTAATAGACGGGTCGATGACTTCTAAACGCGATGCCTGTACTACCCCAGCTATCGTAACTTCATGGGCGAACCTAAGGTACTCATTCCGGACCATCTCCCTCGGCCAGACCCAAGGAGCTAGGAAGCATAGCAAGACACAGCAGCGCTTTGCGGGACGTGTTCGGGTCTCGCCGGATGGATTGCACACGTCGCTTACCTGGCACTGCCTATCAGGTTCTCAGGGAGGTTTGGTTCCGTCACCTGCTCATACGCCAAGGAGGCCATAACGCAATTGCCTATCCGGGTCTTAGCTGGAAGTGTCAAGCGAGTACATCGTTGGGTTTGCTCAAGAGCGATTTTTGTCCCCAGTTTAATTTGTAGCCAGTGTGGCTCCTCTAGGGTCCGACAATCCTTAGACATCAAACGTTGCATCGGTGCTTTGGTACTAGTACTTAATAACTCGTAATATTTATTGAAAAAAATTCCTAATAAACACTGATGAACTGACCAATACACTTACCTAGTTAAGACTAAAATTGCATTCTCCGCCGGATTATACGAAAGCGAATGCGCGGGAAAACCGCGGGCACCACGCAGCTGCATTACACCAACATCTTTAGACGTATCGAACGCTAGGCGTCTCAACTGCCGATCTTTCATGTAGAACAAAGTATTCTGGTGCACAGCAAATGCTGGTCGCTCCCGTTCAATTTTGAAAATCATCATTCCGCTGTCGTGCCCTAGATTTTGATATTTTAGTGAATTGCTATTTGATCACGGGTTTTTCGTAAGTTATTTCAAACAGGCAAAATATTGGGGAACTTCTAATTGCTACACTCATCGAAACATAGGTAAACGGAAAACACACTACTCGTACAAGTTTTTCACAACGTTATAACCATAATTTATTGCCTACGGACTGCCATTTATCTTCTATTACTGTTAAATGAAGGTCTTCGTTTTAAGAGAACATCACATGTAAAGCTGAGCAACCATCGACTGACCTATTTTGTAACTGTCGACAGTGAATCGCAAATCCTTGTTATTGAACAAATGCAGAAATTTCAACGGTTTTTTGCTGGTACAAACATGGAAAAATCAAAAACAAACACCAAACATTACATGTTGTGTTCGAACAGAATTTTCACGATTTCTAATTTGCAGGAAAACTGCTGTCTAACGACTACGAGCTTTTCATTTGTATTTGCCTCTATCCGCAAACAATTTACGTAGTACTAACGTCACAAACAATCGGTCCTATGGTTTATTTAGCTCACAGCGTTCGCAAACATAGCCAGCTTAATACAAATCATATAAATATTTGTTCGCAAGAATTCGGTAAATTTCATTAAATTTTCGCGAACCCAATTGGCCGGGTTTCTATCAGAAAGCTGTTTGGTCGTGCACACTTTTGCGCCGAGCTACGTTTCACTGAAAAATGTTTGGTAGAGTTTAACAGAAATAGTAAAATACGATAGTTGATTGCATGGGTTAAGCTTACTGTCGTATTACACACCGTAAACATTGTCATACCTACAATTTTAAAAATAACATTAATACAGAAACGTCAGTAGCATACAAATCTTGGTAACTGCTGACAACATGACTGTCGATATCCTCACAACTAGGTCAAATTATATAATATATTATAGACTGACGATGCAATGTTACTAGCATAATCTACAAAAATAGTTGTGGTTTAAAAGTCGTTAAAAAGGACTCACCTGCAGCAAACAGATTCAATGTTGGGTGCGCAGCCATGACCCAAAATCGATCATTATCATGACGAAAAGTATGGATGCATGTCCGTTTTTGTACATCCCATACGCGAATAGATTTGTCCTCAGAGTTTGACAATATCAAGTCAGCACGGGGATGAAACAAAACGCAGCTAACGTTGTTGTAATGTCCACGACAGCTATCGATTTCCCATGCCTTTGATTCGTTGTACCGCCACAATTTTACCTGGTATGGTTAACAAATTAAAGCAGCAGCAAAAACAAAAGAACAAAATTGCTTTTGAAAAGGTAACTGAGTCAACAAAAAAGTGAGTAAAAATAAGTATATACATGACGTAAACATAAAATTTAAAACAGACTCTAAACTGATGACCAGCTAATAAATCACGACACTATAAAATACTACAACAATTTTAACGTGCACTATGATTAATAACGCATGACGTCGGCATTTCTTTCAATCAGTACAAATAAAGATATACATATTTTAATTACGTGTAGCCTCAGTTACGAATATACGTCAACAGACAGCAACGCAATAAACATTATTATCTGGTTTGTCCACAGTGGGGGACCAACAACACTTTTCGCATCTGGCCTGTCCACAGTGGCGGGGTGGGGGGACACCCCATTTTAGAAATCCCCCATGCTCGCGAGATTTGCCCGCATGTCCGCCCCCCCCACTCGGCCGAAACTCCCCGTGTTCAACTAATTCCAAATATTTTTTGTCTGAAAATTTATGTTTTTTGTTTGCAAATTGTTTTTAAACATTAGTCAGCAGTATTTATAATGCTAAAATATCTTTTTTAGATTGAAAATACATTTACAGTAGTAAAAATGTATGAAAATATGGAAATATTTTCCCATATTTTTAGGCAAAATATATCCCCCTTTTAACTTTCCCCCGAGAATGAACATGGGGCCCCCGAAGTCCCCCCTCTTTTCGTAGGGCTGTGGACAGGCCAGCGCATCCCCCATGTTCGTGAAATTTTCCCCATGTCCGTCCCCCAACTCGGCCGGAACCCCTATGTTAACTGAAACCAACATTTTTTATGTCTCAATATTTATGTTTTTGTATGTAAAATGTTTTTAAACATTAATTACCCCTATTTCTAATGCTAAAATGTCGCTTTACAATTTGAAAACACTTGCATGTCAATTAAAACTGCATGAAAATATTTAGTATTTCTATGCAAAATTTATCACTACTTTGTAATTTCTTCCGAGAATGAGCATGAGGGCCCCCAAAATCCCCCAATTTCCGGAGGGCTGTAGACAGGCCAGATCATACACTACATGAACCGTATCTCTGAGTCTTCGTACGTCCCAAATTCAAGGTTCGAATCAAGGTCTCACCTAATTTTTTTCTATATGTTTTTTCAGAACATGGTGTAACTTGATACGTTGAGTCTATTTGTGGTACCAGTTTTCTTCTTTGTCCTGATAAGAGTTTTTATAGTTAGGGTACTCTTCCGGAGATATTCCCATAGGTCCCTAGGAGGTTCGGAATTCGAAAAAATTATGATGGTTTTATCTAAGTTAGTTTGGTCTGCTGAGTTAATTGCTGATCGCAGTTTTCTCCATCCACGGCTACGGTAAGGAGATATGGGGATTAGAGTACAATTCGGAAGACACTCCCATATGTCCTTCGGAGTTCACAATTCCAAAAACTTAAGCTGGTCTTAAACAAACATAGTAGTTTCAATTTTTTCTTCGCATTTCCCCTAATGAGTTATATTTGGCGTGTTCCCCATGTGTGCCAATCAATGGTCCGGAGTTCGAAAAACTTAAGTTGATCTTACGTAGGTTAGTTTACACACTAAGTGGATTGGTAATGTCAGTTTTCTTCTCCGCGGTTCCGGTCAGGAGTTATGGGGATCATGGTACCCTCCGGTGAGAGCCTCCGACATGTCATTTGGGTTTCAGAATACCGGAAAGATTGGCGGGGTTAATTTTTCTCTGTGCGATTGCATTACGGTGCTAAGAAGTTCGCGAAGTCCTTGAAGAAATATTTCCATTTTATTCACAACGTCGAAAACATTTATAAAATTTCTTATTATTAGAATACTATTCAGGCTATATATGCTGACATGTACGGTACATCCGAGTTGGATTGGATCCTGGGATGATTTAGAATTTATACTGCAGTTTCTGCGCCTATAAACAACATGGATATCTTATAAAATGCAGTGTCTTCTGAAAGCATAAACGATCGAGAGCATAAACGAACGATCATAGGTTTACAGGGACGTCAATAATTTTTGCTCTAAATCCGATTTAAAGGCACGCATTCGGGAGGATGTGGCCGCAGGCCGCCCATCACCTGGTAATTATTAAAATAACATTAATGTATGAATTCTTATTACAATGAAAGCATTACTTATCATTCATTGTTCCTGCTCATGGATAATTCTACAATAAGCAATTGCTGCACTTGACAATAGTTGTCTTTTGGGCTGAACGTATATACAAGACAATGTCTGAGATTTAAACAAAAAATTATCACTCATTTTCGTCACTCTGTAGTTAACATCAACTTAAAATGCCTACAATAAGAAATGCAACCGTTACACAACCTTACAAAGCATAGCAAATGTGGTGAATGATTAAAATCCTCCTCAAACTAAACATAAAGACTTCTCTGATAACCAAGCCACGTAAAATAACAATGGATAGTTTCAATTTTTGTATTAATCAATAGCAAATCGAATCAAGTACAGAAGGGTACTGTATATCATTATACTACAGTCGGTCCAATACAGTAAAAGCACCGTACTTGTCTGTCATCTGCGCCCGAAACAATCAGCTGTACAGTTGGATGAAATGCGACCCAATTCACGCCGCGATCATGGCCTTCAAGAACATGTTTAACTACAGCGTCAGGTTGACCAAATAGCTCGGTTTGCGCCACACCACTTTGACGAGTCTCTTCGATACCACGTGGTCCAGGTACAATCTTTTTGCGCAAGCCTATTCAAGCAAATAATTATCGTGTGTTATTAATATCAACTGGAATCCAGAGAAGCGGGGTTGTCAAAAGCAGCCAACTTTCAAGCTTAGTCAAACCACGGGGATTAAATATCTAATAAATTATTAAAAAATTCATTAAACGGGAATATAGTAAAGAGGAACCCCAGTTATGCTTTTTCGGTCACAACAATGCCATCTGTTATATCACTAACTAAAATATTTAACACAAGTAGAACATTGAATCCCCTTACAGAGTTATTTTCTCACTAAAATATCTAAAAAAAACAGACCCTTGATCCAACCCCTATTAAAAGCAGATTTTTACAATATACTCTCATGTTCTTTGTTAGTTGTTTCACTTACTAAACTATCAAAAACAAACAACACTGAATAAGGTAACCCAGAATTTTCATTCAATCGCTATATTTACAAAAACAGATGTTCAATTATTCATTAAAAATAAGCAATGTTTGAAAAAGCTTAAAATAAGCTAACACGCTCAACTAATTAAGTAAAACAAATTTTGACAAAAACTATATCTCTTGCACCTGAAGGATACTAGGCCTTTAAAACAACAAAAAAATTAAAATTAAATCTTTAAAACATAAAAATAAAAACACAGCTTATTGCCAAGAAAGCAATTTCTGGCTGCGTTGCAGACAACGTTACTTTAAGCTATGTAGACTGATTTACAAAGTTTACAAGCGCAGTGGTCGGTGCTTGACGCAATTTGTGTTAGCCAAGCCTACGCTAAGTGCTTCTATGTAATCCATAGTCTGTTACCGAGTTGGACCGGTTTAATTCAAACATACCCCAAGACTTCTGAATATGTAAAATAGCTGCTACAATCATCGACCTGGCTTTATTTTGTTAACAAACTCCTGCAAGTTGCTTCCGGTATGGGTTTTCCCTTTGCCGGAACCGCAACCGGAACACGATTTTCGCCGGAACTGGAATTCTGGTTACTCCCTGATGTGTATGTAACTTTAGATCTACATAATATAAAATGACCGGATACAATTTGTCCAGGATACCATTTGAATAGCGACACCGTTACATCCAAAAATCTTCTTTTCTTTTCATCAAACAGAAAAGTGAATAATTAATGGTAACAATGTTAAATAGGTAAACTATGTTATACACTTTTCAGACGAAACAGGGTGGCCCCAGGCCCAAGGCTGAAATTTTCAAGGCTTTTGAGAACTTTGTTTTCGATCCTGTTTCACCATCTCAAGTTACAGAGCGTTCATCCTAGTCTCAGTAAGCGTGGGACGATTAACGATTAAACCGGGGGACAAACAGCTTGCCGCTCGGACAATAATTTTGTACTTCAAGAAGATATTTCAATAGTCTTTACTGTTGTCTAGACGTATAACTTGCGGCAGTCAATGTAGAATGCCATCTTCTGAAGGTCTGAAGCCCCTGATTGCCGCAATTCCACATCTGCCCCGAAACCAATTTTGGCCGTGGGTTTAAGACTGTCCGAATTCTCAGTGTCAATCGCCACGAGTTGTAGTACGTCGTCATCCAGGGCCGGACCAGCAACTGCAACGTTTTCAACCCGTCGACCCACGCAAAACTTATGGGCCATTTTGAAGATCCAGTAACGTCGGTATAGGTCGCCCTTCGTGAAGATCAATCTTTGAAAAACCAATATAATGAACGCAGAAAAGATTTGATGTTCTAGCCAGTGTCACAATGTCCAGCTTGAAACGCACCAGTAATCCCGTGTAAATCACAACTATATGTGTCTACAAAACTAGAGTCTTCGGGTGAAGCTTAAATAAAGTGCTTCAGATCGTTATTAGTTATTAAGTTTACCGCAAGACCATCCATTGAGACCTGCAAAACCTTAGCTGGATTCTGCCTAATTGACTCCATCGACTCCATAAACGCTGCGCCCAAATTGACTGCAAATCGAGTTGCAACGGTATTCTTTTTATAACACACAATATGTCCTAAACTCAAGCAATAATGTATATAGTTGAAACATCCTATGCGATCTTTTATCATTAATAATCATCATCATTAGAATCTGTATCAGCGACAGAGTTCGACAATAAAGTCGTGTGCGAGGTTGCAGCATCACTTTATTGGTGACCATGACTCCAGCGTAAAATTACGAAAGTCAACAGATTTTAGAACTTTTAATTCTGCTTTATACTATTTTCAAGATTCGGCAGTTCATTTTCAAGGATTTTAATTGGGCGGTCTAAAAATCCAATGTTTTCGAGAGAATTTTTCTGTATTCAAGGATTTTCAAGGGTTTTCCAGGTTTTTCAAGGTTGGGGCCACCCAGTGTGTATCGATTTGCGCGATTTACAAGTATGGCTTCCCTGAATTTAATTTGCATCGAAGAGCTTTTATATTACAGGATATTACTTTGATACTGAACTCTACCTTAATTCCATACCCCGGTGCAAATAATTGTTTTGTTATTTATGTCAGACTTTGGTGAACCCTTTTTAATTATGTCTTATCCGCATTTATAAATAAAATTTTAAATTACAGTTTTGACATAATACTTTTGATTTTGCAACTGAACGCAGTCAAAAATATCACTCACTTACTAAAGGGTGCAACAAACACTTTATAGCGGCTGAATAAAAAAAATCAGATTTGCCGTAAGGTTCAGCGTTCTACTTGTTTTCGATATGTTATTGAGTGATATAACTTTCTAAAGGGGTCAGCTATCCAACTTGTTTTCAATATTTTAGCCTGTGATATAGCAAATTACATTATTATAACTGAAAAAATCTAAACCAGGAGTTCCTTTTTACTCCTATTTACGGAATTAATCGTTACTTGTTTTTGCCATTTTTCTTTAACGGAATATAAGGCATGACACTACTTCAAAACACATTAGAGGTATAGGAAGGTATGTAGATATTCGAAACAGTCCTTACAGAAATCATTAGAGCACCTAATTTTACTAAGTTTACTTTTTAACAAATTGAAATAGCACTTTGGGCGAACCAGATAAATTGCACATAGGGGAAGCCATTTACGAAAAAGCGAAATTTTGCACCCCCGGAAAGACGATTAGACTAATTCCAGTAGCATACCAATTACTACAGCACCCAGTTCGACAAGGTTTAAAATTTAACAAAATTGCACTTTGGGCGAACCAGACACGATAAAAATGTAATTCCTGGACCCCGAGGAAAACGATTACACCAATCTTAGAATTACAGGAAGGTGCGTCGGTACTCAAAATCGTACTCACAAAGTCGCTAGACTGCCCAATTTGACTACGCTTACGTTTCACGTACCTAAATCGCACTTTGGGAGAGTCATGAACGAAAAATCAAATTGTTGGGCCCTGAAAATACGATTAGCCCAATTTTAGGAGTTTAAAAAGGTAGGCAGGTTCTCTAATTCCTTAGAGCGCAAAATTTGAGTAATTTTACTTTTTAGTGAACCTAAATAGCTCATTTGAGCGAGCCAGATATATAAAATCGAATTTTTGAGCCCCAAACAACAAGATAAGCACCATTTTCGGGTTATATAATGGTCCGTGGGTATTCGAAATAGTGCTCACAAGATCATAGACTGCCAAATTTTACTATGTTTGCTTTTCAACGCACCTAAATCGTACTTTTGGCGATTCAGATATGAAAAATAGAAATTTTTGGCCCCGGAATCAGGATATGTTCAATCGTTTACCTACCCAAATCCCAGAAATGCAAAAAATAGAATATTTGGGCAAATGGAAACATGATTAGCCCAATTTTAGATAGAAATTACGTAGATACTCGAAAAAATTTTCACAAAGTCACTAGAGTGCCCAATTTGACTAAGTTTACTTTTAACAGAAATAAAATGCACTTGGCATGAACCAGAAACGAAAAATGAAATTATTGGGCCCTGGCAATTTTAGGAGGGTAAAACGTAAGGATATACTCGAATTGGGGCTCTAAAAGTCCCTAGGGTGCGCAATTTAAGGTAATTTTACTTTTTAATGAACATAAATAACTTTTGGGTGAGCCGGGTGTGTAAAATCGAATTTTTGGGCTCCCAAACACGATTAGCCAAATTTTATAGCTATAAGAAGGTGCTAAGGTAGTCGAAATGGCGCTAATAAAGTCACTAGAGCGCCAAATGTGACAAAGTTTGACCAAACAACGGGTCTGAACACCTAAATTTGAGCAAAAATCTTAACTTGGAGCTTTTCAGGTATCCTAGATGTTCTTATGGGGCCAGAGAGCGATCAGATCCCAACTGGATGCCAGAGATGGATTTGGATAATATATAGTCCAAAGGTCGCCAATTAGCAAGCTTGGACTAAAAGCGGGCCTAATACTTAAATTTGTTCAAAATCATAAATAACAACCAACTAGTTATGAGAGTTAAAATTTTTTAGGGAATTATGCAATTACACAAGATACCATTTTTAAAATGCTTTATCTTCCTCAATTTCAAAAATATCTCAATTTTTATCGTGGATATCGGATAGATACGAAAAACTCCGCGCATGGGATTTTAAATATTTTCCAGGTTAGCCAGATATATTCATCCAAACTCCATTAATCTTGAAAAATAACCGAAATCAGGCCAAAGTGCCAAAAATGGTCATATTCAGCAAGCAATTAGTTAGCCATTTTTAAAGGTACAGTATATATAATTATTTTAATGTACCAAACTATATCCATACAAAGCAAAATATTTTGTTTTGTAGACAATCCTTTAAAAATATCTCGAAAAACGAAAAAGTAGTTAAACCTCGAAAAATTCGTAAAACCCCGATTTTTTGCCGAAAATTGGAAAAAACTGACGGTTTTTGGCCATATCTCAGCTCAGCCTTAGAATATCACAAACCTGCAAGAAACTAATCAGCATTGATACAGGGCGCGTGGACTGACACCAAAGTTAACATCAGGCAATTGCGATGACACGATACATAGTAAAGGATGGAAAAAATGAAAAACTCAAATCCAATGAACAATTTCTGAAATCGACGGTTTTCAAGTGTCTTCGGAAATCGTGACAAGATTCGTTCATATAAAGCACCGTTCGACTCCTTTCCACAAATTGATATCGGAATCAGCCGTGTAAACTTACTTACTGTGTAAATAAGGCCCAAAACACGTATTTCTAAGAGTTCAGCAGTGCTTCAATATATACAGTGTCTCCTCCGAAAGCCCGTCGGACCATGATTAATGGCTTCTCTACGAGACGCCGCAATTTCGGACAGAATATATAAATTGGCGGCATTTGAAGTAGATTATTTGAATATAGAAATTTTGATGAAAATACGCTACGCAACAAGGTACCATTTTTAAAATCTATTTAATCCCTGAACTTTCAAGATATATGGTTGAAATTTTTGTTTCAAACTACGAGACATTTATTCCCGTGACTGATTTTTGTTTTGTTTTCCATGAAAAGCAATATTTTGTTCAGAAGCCGTTATGAATGGCCAAAATATCCAAAAGTTGATAAAACGCACGATAGGCCAATTTTAGGATGCCATAAACACATTAATAACCGTGACACAACAGGCTTTTCCTATATAAACTACTACCCTGCATCACAAGCAGCAGCACCAAAAATCGAATTTAAAAATAAAGATCATTTAAAAAATCAAACATAAAATAAAAACATAATTATATAATTTTCAAAAGATTGTATATTCCGGGAAATGCGAAATATCTACGAATTTTTCATTTAATACTAAGGTCACATTAAAAATTCCAAAAAGAATTAAAACTGCAGTCTAACTCTGCATCTAAATATATACATGTTGACTCACTGAGTCGTATCATAAATTTTTACGGCGAAAAGACGAAAAGATAAATTTATACAGTTTTGAATATTGAAGTATTTTGAATTTTCAACTAATCCGTGACACGAGACGGTTTACAAGTCTTTGTTTCCTTGGTCTCCGTAAATACCAAACACAAAACGTCTAAAATTGACCGCCTAAAGCAACAATATGTGGATCCAACGGTAAAATCTGTTCCAAAAAAGTTATAAGAAAACATCTGTTAATAGTCCCTTCGCGTCGCCTTTGAATGAAGGGTTTCTTACTAGTAAAATTTAGCAACTAGTATTCCGATGTAATGTTAGGACAACTGGATCCAGACTCCGCGGATAACATGCAGATGTGGAAAATCATATCCGGATAACCTTGTCCATCACTAATTGTGGTTTCTCTTTTCCGGGTCAAACCCCCAACTATAGTGAAACCTCAAACTATTCGTCTCTGATTAGGCTTTAACTCTAGATGTTCAGGGTGCTTGTAAAAACATAAAAACAATACGCCACTCAATGTTTGGACTAAAAACCATGAACTACTTCAAATCAAGTTATATTTTCAAAATTTTTGGCTTGTGTAACAGATCCATTCTGGATCGTTACGCGACAGATTAATTACCTAAACAGTGTTATGGACAACATTATTCCTTAGCCTATGGTCGCTATAGAAATCAGCAGCCAACATCAATGGCTTGGAAAAAAATCCAAGTTCTCCTTCCCCGCGCGAGTATATGTGTGTATATGATCGAGTATAAATTGATTGATTTATTACCGTAATGTAATTCGCTTTATTTGTATAACTTATACTCGAGCGATATATTATTTCCTTGACCTAGTTATAATTGTATGAACCAAGTCTTGTTTGTATGATCTATTATTATTGTTATTGTGCGAGCCATTGTTCCAATTCTATGAGCTATTATTACCATTGGCTGAGTTATTGTCGTAACCGTATGACTTATCCTTGTAACCATATTACCTACTGTCAAAATTGCATGAACAAATTGGTCGAGTACTTGATTTATCCGTATAGAATTTGTGGTTACCTAATGTACATACCGTTCGAATTGTGCTTTGATTATTTGTTCATAATTCCACGACCATTATTGACTGGTTTGGAAATGTGTTTGTACTGGCCACGCGAAACTCGCATGACCTTCTTATTCGTATATTGGTAATTCAATGTTAACTAATGCCTGGTTTGGTTGGTAGGATAGCTCGCGGTACCTTACCCGTCTCGACCCATTCTACTTGTTCATTATGTATATCAAATATAATCGTATTGATTGTGAAAAGTATGTTAGTCAACATTATTTTGTGTATGTATACGGCCGGCTGGGTCAAGGTATTTTGGGATACCTTACCATTCGCGACCCGCAATTTGTACCTACATTGTGCGACTCGGGTAACTCGTTCCGCTCATAAAAATATGACACGACAGCAAGAAAGAGGATAGCGTGGACTTGGGTAGCGAGACAAAAACTGACATTTTAGGGTACCCGTCCCGTCCCGAAAAAAGATGTCCCGAGTTGAGGCTGCTAGCCGTGCGGCGAACAGCAAATCTATATACATATGAAGCTTAGTTAGTTTATAAATGTATGGGTTATTTATATATTAAGTAAATACTGCGTAATAAAATAGTATTATATATATATATTCACCTTTCACACCGTTGTGGGGGCCTCAATGCTGATCTTTCGTCGCCACTCTTCCCTGTTCGCTGTACTTGGTTCGATATGCGACATCAAGTATTGTTACCATTTGCGTAGCGGCACGTATCGAAAATATTGGCGAAAATCGTTGACTGTTTGAAGTCGCAATGTCTCGTCTGATCTTCCGCGCGGTCGGGCCCAGTCGTCCGGGGGCGTTGCTTTGGCCAGTGACTTCGGAATCCTGTTGTGGGGCATTCTCAGAACAACCGCAAACGCCCAACCTCAGCAGTGTCGACACGTCGGTTTCGTGACCAACTCTTCGACAAAGATCTTCATGCCTGATGTGTTCGAACTTTGTCACGCCTACAATCCAGCGTCGACAGAAGGTCTCGAACCAGTTCCACACATGCCGTAGGCCCGTAAAGGCTGACCTGGCACGGTTTATGCGGTTTTTAATATCGGTGTCGCAAGTCCCTGATCCCGTAAAAGTGCTGCCCAGGTAACAGAATTGTTCGATGTGTTCCAGCACAGAACCGTTCTGTACAATGTCTTGATGTCTCTCGTTATGTAGCAGTCATTATCTTGGTCTTCTGGGAGCTGATTACGCGACCAATGCGCTTTGAAGCTGTGTCGACTCTATTGAGCACCTACTCGTAGTTCGCTGGCTGGCGATGCAGCTATGGCTATGTCGTCGGTATAAGCGGCATCTGTGAACTTCATGCCATTTGCGTCAAAAATAACACCGTCGCCGTTAGCCATGGCGGTCTCCATTACCCATGCAATTGCGTAGTTGAAGAGGATGGAGGACAAGATTGAGCCTTGTCTTACTCCAGACCTGACCTCAAAGCGTTCAGATAATGTGTCATTTATTCACACACGGTAGTACGATGGTTCAAACAGCGACTTGATTAGGGATACGATCTTGGCCGGCACACCGTCCGTCTCCAAAATTTTGTAGAGCGATGCTCGGTGAACTGAGTCGAACGCGGCTTTGAAATTAACGAAGGCCACGGCAACTGCTCTCCGATATTCATGAAGATTCTGGAACATGATCCTTATGCTCAGTATCTGGTCGATTGTGCTGCGACAAGGTCGAAAACCGCACTGTTGCTCACGTTCAAATCGTTCCCGGTGTCCCTCGAATCTATTGCAGATTACTGCTTCCAGCACCTTGAAAGCAATATTCAAACCTCGAAAAATTCGTAAAACCCCGATTTTTTGCCGAAAATTGGAAAAAACTGACGGTTTTTGGCCATATCTCAGCTCAGCCTTAGAATATCGCAAACCTGCAAGAAACTAATCAGCATTGATACAGGGCGCGTGGACTGACACCAAAGTTAACATCAGGCAATTGCGATGACACGATACATAGTAAAGGATGGAAAAAATGAAAAACTCAAATCCAATGAACAATTTCTGAAATCGACGGTTTTCAAGTGTCTTCGGAAAAATCGTAAAGATTCCGTTCATATAAAGCACCTGTCCAACTACTTCCACAAATTGATATCGGAATCAGCCGTGTAAACTTACTTACTGTGTAAATAAGGCCCAAAACACGTATTTCTAAGAGTTCAGCAGTGCTTCAATATATACAGTGTCTCCTCCGAAAGCCCGTCGGACCATGATTAATGGCTTCTCTACGAGACGCCGCAATTTCGGACAGAATATATAAATTGGCGGCATTTGAAGTAGATTATTTGAATATAGAAATTTTGATGAAAATACGCTACGCAACAAGGTACCATTTTTAAAATCTATTTAATCCCTGAACTTTCAAGATATATGGTTGAAATTTTTGTTTCAAACTACGAGACATTTATTCGGCGGTCTCCATTACATATTTAGCCATGGCGGTCTCCATTATCCATGCAATTGCGTAGTTGAAGAGGATGGAGGACAAGATTGAGCCTCGTCTTACTCCAGACCTGACCTCAAAGCGTTCAGATAATGTGTCATTTATTCGCACACGGCAGTAAGATGGTTCAAACAGCGACTTGATTAGGGATACGATCTTGGCCGGCACACCGTCCGTCTCCAAAATTTTGTAGAGCGATGCTCGGTGAACTGAGTCGAACGCGGCTTTGAAATTAACGAAGGCCACGGCAACTGCTCTCCGATATTCATGAAGATTCTGGAACATGATCCTTATGCTCAGTATCTGGTCGATTGTGCTGCGACAAGGTCGAAAGCCGCACTGTTGCTCACGTTCAAATCGTTCCCGGTGTCCCTCGAATCTATTGCAGATTACTGCTTCCAACACCTTGAAAGCAATATTCAACAGCGATATACCTCAACAGTTACAGCACATGGACTTATCACCTTCTTATGGAAGGGAATGACGATGGCGGTACGCCAGTTCTCTGGCATGATCGCTTTGGCCCATACGTCGCAAATTGTGGCGTGCAGCGTATCAAATAGGTCCCTTGAGATCTTATGGCATTCCTGCAGAATACCGTCCTCTCCGGCTGCTTTCTCGCTAAGAAGATCTTTTACCGCTTTGAGGACTCTGTCACGCATTGGTGCCGAGTGATCGATCGCGCATTCGTAAAAACCCTTGAATAGGAGGTTGTTATCCTTTAGCGATTGTGCTGCCGGTTCTTTGTTCTAGAGTTCATTAAAATGCTGTCTTCAACGATTGACTTGCGCGTATTCGGAGATCAAACTCTTACTCGTGCTGTCGCGTAGCATGCCACGCATGGGATTCTGCGGCTGTGCGCCTAGTCGGATTAGCAGGTAGAGCCTGAGGTGGTCATGTACCCTACCTGCTTGGTTCTTCTCGTTCGCAAGTGCCTTGAGCTTCTCCTCCTTAGACTCTCTGATGCTATGGTGCAAACTAGACCTGAAAAGCCTCGAGTTTCCTTTGCTGTATGACTAAGCAGGTCAACTTTCTCTATTGCAGGCGCATCTATCTATCGATCACGTTTCTTCGGTGTCGGCTTCGGTCCAACTTCCCGTAGGGCTGCAATAGTGCCGTCTGAAACACAAGACCAGAATGCAACTTGAGAGTCCACTAATACGACCAGGGCGGTGAAGCGTTTAGACACCGAGGTGCAGAACTTTTTTGCGATGCTATTCTTTCGTAGACAGCTGGCGTCGGTTGGACGAGTTCTGCGCTTGAAATGATTGGCTTCTATATTTAAGTGTAGCTAAGCCGTATCATGCCATGGTCACATGAAAGCAGATTCCTCCAGACGGTCCTGCAGTCTCTTACAGCACACTTCCATCTTTTTTCGGATGAGGTCATGATCAAGCTGAAATTAGACCTCGCTGGGGGATCGCCAGGTGTGCTGTTGCTTTGCAGGATGTTTGAAATTGGTGTTGGCGAAAACAATTCATAGAATCCTGCAATGGTGATCAGTCTGCTTGCGTTGTAGGTTACGATAACCGTGAGCGAAAGGGCCTATAACATTGCTTTCGCCCGGTTCCACTTGCGCATTGAAATCACCACACACTAAAAGGATGTCTCTTGCAGGGATGGAGGCTATTAGATGATTGAGCCGTTCCGCGAAATCGTTTTTGTCGTCGCAACTGTGGTCATCTGTGGGAGCATAGACCGCAACAATAGATAGGTTGAATGGCCTTGAGCGAATTTCCACGTAGTGCTAGTCGTGAACTGAATGGATTCCAGAGCATCACGACATCTAGTCTGTCCTTCCTGATGGCAAAACCTGCTGGTCGTTTTGGGCAACGCCTCAGCAACCCAAAAAATTACTATCGAAGAACGATGAATGGATAAGGAAAAAAGATTTCATATAGTTCTCAATTGAACCAACGTTACATATACTTATACCAAGGTCCCATTACAACAGTTACTCAGGTCAAAGTTCTCTTGAAAATTTCCCTTTATATGTACCTTTGAGTACTTCTCACAAGGCAGCGAGACAGAAGATTTTCTATAGATAAGCGCAAAATTTCAGACTTAATAAAATTATACTTAATAAATTAGCTTTAGGTTTAGCGGAAAATCCTATTACTCGAACCACTAATTTGTACCATACTCGTGTTTTCACTTAAACACTATTATTTGAATATAAAATTTAATTCCTACTTTTGCTTAGTGGTAAAATCCATTAGGTCTCTTTAAGAAGCGACGCAGTGACGCCGCTGTCGTACCATTACGACTTCAATCCTAGACCGTATGTTAAAGGCGGTAAGGACCTGTGAACCTCAGATCATTTTCGGTCGTAAAATTCAGTTTAACCCTGCCCTTTCGGGACAGAACAGAAACCTATAAAAAGATTGACTCAACTCTGCCAAATTTAACTCACTCTGTTTTGTTCATTCGGATACGTGCAGAAAATCACGAAGCCCCATGCTTTTTACCACGAACTTAGTAAATGGTCACATCGAGTCAGATTTAGGCTTCAAACCATTTGCTGACCTTTTTCATTTTAATGTTTTCCCGGATGAGAGTCGATCCAGCACCTTCGTAAAATTGAAATATCAATCTCCCGAAGTTTATTAAGCTACGCATTGTAAATCAAACGTGTAGTCTAACTTCTTAAGAAAATAATAATTTCTATGGATAATTTGAAGCTAGAAAATCGGTCCCGCTTCACTTCTACCGGAACTTATGACAGAAAATAGGAAGTCCCACCCTCGTGCCCTTACGGTTCACAGTAGTTCTCGAGTGTAATCCTCAAAGCGGCTATACATAAGACATTTAAGACACAACTGAGCTAAGCCTGAACGCAAAATATAAATTTTTATATGATACACCGTTGTACCTTTGTTGAGCAACGATACTGTTACAGGCCGAATTCCTCGCGCCCCCGCTGAAATGTTTACAAGTTGATGTCGAATGCACATTACACTTTCCACAATCCCCATTCCTTCTTGTAGCATACCTGGGTCCCGAATCTAAAATTTTCTATTTATTAACAGCGTTCAGATTACCTGAACCAGCCGATTGGCGGATTGTTATCATCGAGTGATCAGTTACCGATGAGCGATTACCAGTATCGTTAGACCCACTTTTCTGCCCAAACATCTGCTAGTATGATAAGCGCAACCGTCACCAAAGTGTTCGTCAAAGACAAACATGCTCGTTGAAATTGATCTAGCCTACGGCTGTGTAAGTTATGTTCGATTAGGAAGGCTACGACCTACAGTTTGACCTAACCCAATTATATGTATGAAATATGTACTTACGTTGTATCATTGCTACCTACCATTTCCATTTTTGAATGTGTGCTAATTTTGTCAAATGTGTGACCGTACTAAAGTAACTCACAACCGAACATGTATTCGATTTGCTTGTCAATAAATATTGAAAATCCAACGTGCCCCTATGTTCATTGATTGAGCGGAGCTCGGCGAAGCGTTTATATTTTCTGTCTGGGTGTAAAAAGGTCGATGTCCGTCCGTTCGTTTGTTCGGTCCGAAGAATCTCAAGAACCACCGAACGGATTTTAAAAAACTTTTTTTTGTTTGAAAGCCTATCATGTCAGAGTGTGCACCTGATATATGGGATTTAAAAATCTTAGTGGTTAATTAATAATTAGCTAATTCGTTAATTTTATGCAGCTAAAATAGAGAATTTTGCAATATTTGTGTTATTTATTGAAATAGAATCGTTTCGATCAAGCCATTATAGGGTTTTTTGGGTCGAAGAATTCAAATATAATATTTTTACCAATGATAAAGCTCTATGCCCTATGCAATGTAGTTACAAGAACATAAAATTGAGTACATTCGTAATGCCACAGCCCAAGCTCCGCTCACAAATGTAGTTCCACTACCGACTAGTGTTATATGTAGCGATAAGTATCGAAAGGGGTTTGAAATCGTCGCTCCGGTCGAAAACCTGCGTTCAGACTTGGCGTCCAAAAAGTGTTCAGCGACCATTCAATGTGTACAAACCAATAAGATGTGCGAGTTTTCCAATGGTCATTCGTCTCCGAAGAGCATGCCAAACACAGGATTCAATAGAACATAAACGATCCAAGGTTAAGCGTCTAGGAATTGTCGAACCCTAGTGGGGGCCATAAATAATTAAGATGAAAATCGCAATGGACCAACCCCAATGATGTAATCGATCAAAACTTACAGGTGGGACCCGGATAGAGAATAGCGGCATGGACTCGTTGGCCTGTGAGCAGGTGACGGAACCAACTTACCTGGGGCCCTCAAAGGCAGTATTACGTAGACGACGTACACAACTTATAGGCGGGATCCGAACACATCACGTGAAGCGCCGGTTGCTAAGCTCCATAGCTTCCTTAGAGCGACCGGGAAAGATGAAAGACAGAGGAAAGAATTCTTGCAATGAGTCCACCAGGTTACGATGAGCTCCATGAGGTTACGACAGCTGGGGTACTGTGGGCATTGTGTTTGGAAGTGCGCAGTGCAGCAGCGTAACGGCGCTATTACACTTGTTGTGATGTGAAAGATGGGCTTATATGGTGATTTAAGCCTTTAGTTTCATTGTATTCAAACTTGCCTTGGGCAAGTTGTTACAGCGACATCACACTGGAGAGAGATGAAAATGTTGCATTTAGGCAATAAAAATTATCAAATTTTGACATTTTTCTATTTAGTTATACCAAGAGCTCATGATGGGCTCTTGGTTGTACGAACAGGGCTATGAAAACAGTGTATCTATGTATACGGTCGCTTGATACAGTAGAAAGTAAATTTTCGTGGTAGTATCCAATACGACGTCCCCCATTATAAACGGCTTAAAATGATATCCAAAATTCTAATTCTGTTGCAAAGTTGCACTGAAACATCCCGAAAATTTCGATATTTTTGATCATTGGTTGATGATATAAAATCTCTTATAACTTGTCAATTTCGGCGTGTGCTGGAAAGGCCGCGTAGATTTTGTAAGTGCATCTGTTCATTCCTGTGACTGTTTGGAGCACTATTCATATGCTTAACATGTTATCAATCGTTGTTTTGTGTCCACGTCCTGCTCACAGGGTACTTGAAAAACTCCTGTATTATATTCGTATCTAGCTTAAACATATGATTCCAGTAAATATTACAGCATCACACAAAATGATACATTTCTACAAAATTGAAGCCTCCTACCAGATATGTCCCATATACGTATCGTTTGATCCAGCGATGCCGATACGACAAGATCCTCGGTCGGATGAAATTGAGCGCACATTACATAGTGATTATGACCGGTTAAAATTGCCGCTGACTGCCGGTTTTGCCAGTTCCATATTCTACAGGCAAAAACAAATCAACGCTTGCTATGTTTAACTAGTTTGTCACGACAAAGATACTACTAACTAAAACAGCTCTGCCACTGTATCAATAAAACATATACTGGCAATAAAACGAATTCACAGATGGAAATATTAGCTCGACTTAACCTAATACCACAATATACAGCTACAATCAAAAAGTAAAAATAACTCGTGTTCAGGATACCAGAAATCATAATTCCACTAACACCCAACTAAGTATGATGTGACTTTACGAAAGCCGTAGTTCTAAGTCTGAACAACACACATACCAAATTTACTTAACATATGGAACAGTTACAATTGTTAGACATATAGTTCAAATTTTTTTGTAATTGTGGCATAATTACTAACTTACAGTCGTGTTACTGTAGCGAAAGTGTGATAAGTAATTCTAGTTAAGCAAATATGACTAAACAAGATTTTTGGGAAATTTATATTTTGAAGTAAAATGTTAGCTAACCGTTTCCAGAAATTTTACCTAACGCGGCCTCCCACTCCGACTACTTTAAAGAAAGCTACCACATTTTCTGAATATTCTAGGGTCTAAGGCCCTATTTCCGAGTCTTTGTATCCCGACAATTTGTCAAATGTTGTAGAAAATGACATGATACTGGTTTTACGTGATAATCTTGAAGAATAGTAATTAAATAATGATTTGGTTATTGGTATATTTGCATATATGCCAGTGGGGTAGACCCCTCCCCACGAGATGCAACCCCCGGTAGCCGGCGCAATTTTTCTGCGGTGGGGGGTCGGTACAGTAAGTGAGGACCTTTTTTGGACGAGGGCGTCCAATTTTCGCCTATGAGTTCACCTCACCCCGTAGAGAGGGTCCGGATTCCCAGGTGGATTTTGCTCCCTCCTACCCCCTGTCGGCAAGTATGTATATGTGGTATATGCTCTATATGCGCTAAAAAATCGAACACATATCACTTTTCCGCTAGCGCCGGCAAGCTTAGCCCCGGCCCCGGTAGAATTCTTGCCCAAGTACAACACTAATTATAACAGTATTATCGCTTCCAAAGAGGAATTTCATTTCCTATCGCAGGTATGACACTGGAGAGGATCCAAAGTTACATCTCGATATTATTCAGAGTATATGAATAGACGTCAAAACGACATGGTGGGTTTCCGGTATATACCAACTATAATTTGTTCTATCTACAGGAAAATACAGAAATCACTAATTTTTCCACCACATATCTCTACAAGGTAGGGTTCGCCGAATATTCGGTATTCGGCAAAATATTAACGTATTCGGTATACTCTACTATTTCGCCGAATCCTTACTACTAACATTTTTGATCTTGCACCTTCATCCGGAGCAACTTGAAAAGATTCTTAGAAGATGTATGAAATATATTTTCCGCATACCGTATTAATTGTATATTTATGCATTTATATATGATATATAAATGCTGGTTTCTGCATTTGCTGTAAATTTTGCCATGGAGAATAAGTTGTGGATCTTCCTGAATCAGGACCAGGGGCGTTAAATGGGGCTCCCTCAATAAACCAGGCTTTCGAAAAACATTTCTTAAATTTAATTTTTTTATAACATTTCAATAAAATGGCCCTGAAATTCAACAAAAAATATATTGAGGTTAAAAGCAAGATATCCGCATTTTTCAGTTTATTTAGTAGAAATTTTAACTGCAGGAAGAGATTTTGGTAAAAATTCAAGTGTTATCTTAACTGGGGTGTTTTACCGACAGAACAAAAATTCTTCTGGCAGCAGTTTTTTGCCAGGGGCTACCGAGAATGCTAGGACCCACCAGTTTGGATAAGTCTGAAATATATAAATATGTAGATTTATATATGTATATATATTTAGATATGTATTAAAACGCATGTATCCCATGCATGTATGGCTAGATTCCACTATTCGGTTACAGGGTATTTTTTCGAAACGAACCCTGGGTCCAGCTTGGGTCCAGACCTTAAACGTTGGGTTTAGATTTACGATTTTTGGCTCGAAAATTTCACGAATTTTCACGCAATAAAGAAACGTAACCACATAGCCACACAAAATTTACATCACATCCAACTGCAAAAGATTGGGCCAAATTTCATGTACGCCTTTGTTAGGTGCACAGCATCTGTGGTTTGTGAGTTCCAGCACGCTAACTATATATTGTATATCATTTAGGCTGTATTAATCTGCTTATTACGTACGTTGATATTTATGTTAAGAAGAGATTTCTTACTACGTAAGATCCAAAGCAAAGGCAAACCTAATAAAATTTATTAGCAAACCCAATGTTTCCGAATCCGAAACTGTCCTGTGTCCAGCGTGGTTCCAGCAAAAATGTTTTGGGTCCACGTAAAAATATTTGGATCCAGACCCACCTGTGGACCCAAACACCTTGATTCGGTATCCAGCATTCGGTATTCGGTAGAATAGTTATTAGCCGAATATTTGGAAATTCGGTATTCTGTAGAATATGGTCTTCGGTCGTTCTCTATTAGAAAGTTTTTCGACCGATACTAATTTATTTACAAAGCATATAGCAGAAATATGCTACGTTGTCTACAACAAAGTCTCTCTAGAGATGTTTTTCGAGTACGACGAATCCAATCGCATTTACTTACAGCACAATAATATAGTATCGCTGATATATAGTTAATATTGTACCGGCAGCTAACACTGACAGCACTATTTCATCTTCAGGTGCAGTATCGCGCACCATCAGTCATATTCAACCCAAATCGGACTTAACTTTTGCGTCATACAGGTAAGTTCACTATAATTTGGTTGACAAATTAAACGCTACAATTAAAAACATATGAGAAAATGCATCACTAAGCTAGTAAAACTAGTAAACGTTATAAAGTAAAAAGGTGAGCGTAGCAAATTTAGGTAATTTTAAAATTTGCATAAAATGAACGCCAAGTTTTAGTGATCGGCCACTTCAAAAATCATCGTGTACAATTTTTTCATTTCCGATCACTTTGAAAATTTTTAAAAATTGGTTAATTAACTATCTAATTAGTATGTTTGTAACATTTTCGAATAGTAATAATCACCCGATTCGTAATCAGCACGTCGACATGAACTATACGCACCAAAATAATATCTTTACACAAATTATTCATTGAAAAATGGGCAATTTTTGTTACTGTTAAAAATAGGATAATACACTTAACTAATTAGTTAATTACTAATTAACTGAAACAAACTTTCACAAAAAATATCTCTTGAATCTGCAAGATATTAGGCCTTTCAAACAAAAATTTAAAACCGGCCCAATAGTTATTGAGGAGTTCGGCGGACAGACAGATGTTGCTGATTTTACCCCTCTAACGAAAACAAAAACGTCTCGCTTCGCTCCGCTCAAAAATACCGTCTATCGGTCTGACACATACACATTATGTATTAACTGCAATCTGCTCGACCATAAGGTAAAAAGACTATAGTAAATAAAATTAATAGTTGCCTTGTCTTATAATTTAGACAAACGTTATTGTGACAACCATTTCTGGTGAGGACTGTAACTTCTCAGCCCACACACCACGAATTAGTCATAAAAAAGAGTTCACATTAATTTATATGTCAACACAGAGAACTTTGGTTTAAAAAACATGTAACTGTGCATCAAGTCATAAAACGTAGCACCTTAACTGTCTTCCACGTTTAATTCTAATCTATATGAGTAACTAATATATTATAAAGTCGTGTTTTATTAACCTTAGTAAGCAAAACTGCCAAACTCCGGAACTTTCATTCTGACAGAGCAGGGTTAGTTTCTTACAAACAAATTTAACAACAAATGTTAAAATTACCGTATTGTTTGATCGTCCGATGCAGATATTATCCACGGGTATTTCGGATGAAAGAAAGTGGTTCTGATATAGTCCAAATGTCCAAGAAGTGTAAAGATGCATCTCCGATGCTTATAGTTCCACACCTTCAAATAGAAAATTATTCCATATTGGATAAACTATAAAAGGCAAATGGCCAAAAATACAATTATAGTATCATAAAATATCAGTATTCGAACTATTCAGGTATTTATATGGACACAGCGGCACTCATGTACAATAAACCTCTACAGTAATCCACAATGACAGATGTATATGTTTGGAAGAACAGCTTAAATACGGGGGGCTCAAAGCAGGGTTTTTCAAAATTTCTCAGAGGCCAGGGGCCAATTAAAAATTTTTGAGGCCACCTCAAGACAAGTTGCTACTAGCATATGTGTTTGCATATGGATAGGAATATCTACACATATATGCACATAACAGGGAATAACCGGAACCGAAATTTACCGGAACCGGAACCAGCAACCGGAACCGTCCCAGTTAGACAATAAGGAAAATAGTACTCGAATTTTATATATAGTAAAACAGATGATGGAAAAAATGAAGGTATAGTAAATTTAAAATGCATTAAAAATAACTTTTACATTAAACTTAATGTATTGCGACGGTATTGTTGCCTTTCTGAAACTTTAAAGAGACTGAGGAAGATAATAATGTTTATTTATCGATCAAATATGTCGGTTTTTGGACATTCAGAGCAAAAATGTCTTCCACTATACACCATTGCGTATACTGCGTCAAATCGAATGTGCTTACAAAGCTTGGAGCGTAAAATACACACTTTCGCTTTGTTTCCAGTCGCCTCCCTTTACTACACATACGTTTGTTGCATGTTATTCTGTAGGAAACTTAAAATTATTGGTTTATATGATTCTAAGGGAAAATAATAGGTAGATGGTAATTTTCTGATCAGTGGTCAAAGACACTGTTTAGTCTAGCGTTGGACCAACAGTGCCCGTCAGTTAGATCATAATGATGAAAGCTTTCTAATCAGAATGCTATAAATGAGACACATTGTGATGCTGCTCGCACAGTTTCAATAAATACAGTTCATTGCCAAGAAAGCAGTTTCTAGCTGCGTTGCAGATAATGTTAGTTTACTTCAATTTAGATTGATTTACCAAGTTTACAACCGCACTGGCGGGTGCTTGACGCAATTTATGTTAGCCAAGCATACCCTAAGTACTTCTGCGTAAGCCATACTCTGAGCG
>JASANE010020676.1:0-29965 GCA_030248225.1 Trileptium ribeirensis | reverse complement strand
TAATTTCGTAAAGGCATAACTTGGCACGACAAATCTTATATGTATCCTTGATAGGCAGCCTCAATAAAATTACCACATGTCCTAACAAGTACAATAATTCTTAATTGGACGGTAAAACTTATAGAAACTATTCTGGTATTTCGGGGTGCTAGACAAAAATATAAACTTCTTTGGAGATGCTGGTTCTGACATAAAGTGCTAAGCAACCTACATTCGCCGATTGTGTTTGTGTGTCACCAAGAATTCAACACTATTAATGTAATCAAATTTTATTCATTTGAAAAATTTGGAATTAAAAAATTATTCGACTCCAGCTCAACTTTAATACAACACAACTATGGTTTGATTGGTCGTGGATAAAACAAGTGTACCGGCACAAAAGCTGCTACGTGAACGCAGGAAGTATCCTTATAAAACAGTTGGTAGACAATAACGTGGTGGCGGCTGTCTTTTCTGATATCTTAGACTATCGTGTTCACTTCAAACATAATGCACGAAAAATGTGTTTCCATTTTTAATTGATATGCATATCGTTTTAAGAGATTTTGAAAGTTGTAGATCTTTTTAGTTTAGTGGTTTCGACAAACAAGGTCTTTTAGAACTACAGTTATCATCATCAACGTATTGCAATTTGCGGTACATTTTAATTGATCCTGTTCCAGTATTCGATTACAAGCGTATAAAGAATTTGAAAGTTTTAGATCTTCTGTTTAGTAGTTTTGACGGACAAGATATTTTTTACACTACAGTTTTCTAGTCATCAACATATTGCAATTTCGTACGTGTTAATTGATCCTGTCCATCTTCGATTACCAAGCGTATCAATTAATGTGAGGATTTGATCAAACTAGGTTGGGTATCATTGTTGTGGTCAGGTCCATTTCACAGCACGATATAAAGAGAAGGTATTTTTTCTTTTTCCGACGAAAAAATATTTCAAGAGGGGGCTCTCTCCCTCTTGCTCACACTTGCTGTATTATCCGCAAGTATTACACATGCTGCCTGGTTTAGAATGTTGGGAAATGAAAATTACATCGCCAAAGTTGGAAACTAATTGCCACAAACTGCTTCGTAAAGTTTCGGGTCTACAGGAGGGTTGAATTTAATATATAACTTTTAGCAAGAAGGAATAGTACATTAAAGTATGTAATTAAAACATTTTCAAAGGTTAAAACTTTGCTTAGAATAGATGCATGCTTTAAGATAAATTCGTTTCGACTAGCGTTATTCAAAGCAAAATCAATATTATCGGAACGCATACTTAAGATTTTAGCATCTATTTCGACCAGTACTGTATTGTGCAATTTTGTTTGTACTTTATGTGTTCCTCAATTTCATTTACGTCCAATCTTCTTTGTTCTCAGCTGTTATATTAAATTGATCAATAGACCACATAATCGTTAGATAATTCAACACCATGATAGAATGCTGAACGAGGTGCGGTAAAATCATAAAACAAAAAGATTTATGCAGGAAACAAAATTGGGCAACACAATTGTAATAATAAACTGATACTTGAGTTTGTAAAGCATTCATTGATACTATAAATTTTCGCACAGCATTGTGTTAAGTTTTTTTCAAGAGTTCCGCTAATGCGTCACATTTTGAGTCCCATAAACTTTTGTTCTAATTCCTGTCAGAACCACCCTCTACCGTGAATAAGATTGTATTGGCTACGGTTGCAGCAACTGAGGTGTGCAATTTGGAACGTCTAAAAACAGTAATCAAATAATCCAGCTATTATCTATGTATTTTTCACACAAAAGTATTAATGTGACATACAAATAATGCGTAGCAATTGCTGAAATCTCCCAGTAGAAAATTTGGCGCTTAAAACAAATTTTAAGAAAATTTAAACATATTTAAACCAATAAAATGATTCAGTTAGGTAATATATATTTGCACAAGACACACCTAATCTGATATACGTGTATGCATAAAAATCTAAGAAATTTCCTAAAGTAGTTAAAACAATCACTTGAAGCAATTTTTTAACATAATTTGAACTAAAGACATAGAAATGGTCACCATTTTTTAATATAGCAGTTTTGAATAGTATGAAAGAAGTCTGAAGATGAAAAAACCTGCGGTAAGTTTTAATCAAATTGTGTTTATAATTCCTAGCTGATTAAAATAAATGTATTCCACAGCAGCCGCTTATGTTATAAGTTATTTGAGTGTATTACTATATATATAAATGTCTATAAATAAAACTAGAACCCTAACTTTCATGCTATTTGATTCTCACGGTGTAACAACACTGAAAACAGCACGTATTGTATAGGCGACGTTCCAACAACTACCCTGAGTGAGTGTCTTCTTTTGAAATAGTCTTAAAGATTTCGCAAATTAGGTATATATTTCCAACTGTTTTTTCAGATTTGTCGATTCTAACAACTCAATTCTGTGTTTTGTTTTATGAAAGTTAATGTAAATTTGACTCGGTTTAGTTAAATTAGTTTAGTCAAGTTTAGATAAATCCTTAAATTTGAAAATAGAATTTCTGTTTATTTATATTTAGGCTTAGCGGTAGGAGTTTGAACACACATGGATTTGGAAAATGGACGGCTAAAAATTGGACAGGGTGGCTTTCTAAATCAGCCGACCTCCCGCTCTTGGATCCGCCAGCATTACTTTCTAAGCTATACTTAAATAGACTTCATAAAAGTTATCAAGTCGCTATATTCGGCAGAAATGAACCAAAACTTAGCAGCGGAATGGCTAAACGTTTCACATTCTTTAATATTAGCACTAACTTCTGTTAAGAATTGTTGAAATATTTAAAAACAGGCGCTGAGATAAAGTGAATTATTTAAAACCGATAGCCGATATTTCACCAAGCTGTGCATTAAATTTTCCTTAACACTTAATTCATGAATTCGTTTGCGTTTTCAGCAGCCTCCAAAATAAACTGTTCCACGGCGCAATAAAAGTCTAATAGGTCATTTGGTTTAGGGTCGCGCTTCATAATCACAGAGCTGTGACTACGAAGTCGCTCGAAACCATAAGGCTCCTCACAGCTAAAGCGAATCAGAACATGTCTGGCCTTCTGCTGTTTTCTTATGAACTGAGGCAAAGCAGTCGGTTTGAACAGGGGCGCTCCTGATTGCGAAGCATTCGGTTTCGGTATAGATCAACTGGTCCAGATACTGTGGAGGCATCACTGAAAAGATGGCGGGCCCTTGCCGAACCCGCTCCCAACTGCACTAGATCCAGACGGCATACTGCAAAAATAGATGAATATGTAACCAACATTAGTACCAGTAACATTTTAATGAAAGAACTCATTCGTACTCTTTTGTATCAACGGTCTTGCCGGAATTCTTTATCATTTCATTTGTCGCTACTGACTAATATATAAATTGTTTGAAACATCCTTAGCACCTGAAAGGTTTTGTCGCATACACTTGTGACTGCCGCCTGACAAATGTATCAGATTAAAAATTAAACATGGTGAAAGTTTACGATGAAATTTTAGAAATACACAACAATTCAAACCTTGAAATACGCATTCCCTTGGTGAAACTATCCTGTCAAGAGGGTAACGTTTACGTTTCGGTGGTTTCAGTATTCTGTTTCAGTATTCTGTTATTAATATTTAAAACATGGTGAAAGTTTACGATAAAATTTAGAAATAAACAACAATTCATACCTCGAATTACGCGTTCTCTTGCTTAAAATGTATATCCTGTCAAGTGGGTAGCGTTTGCGTTTCGGTGGTTTCAGTATTCTGTTTCAGTATTCTGTTATTAATATTTAAAACATAGTAAAAGTTTACAATAAAAATTTTAGAAATAAACAACAATTGAAACGTCGAACTACGCGTTCCCTTGGTGAAATGTATATCCTGTAAAGTGTGTAGCGTTTGCGGTTCGGGGGTTTCAGTATTCTGTTTCAGTATTCTGTTATTAATATTTAAGACATGGTGAAAGTTTACGATGAAATTTAGAAATAAACAAGGAATTCAAAACCTTGAACTACGCGTTCCCTTGGTGAAATGTATATCCTGTCAAGTGGGTAGCGTTTGCGTTTCGGTGGTTTCAGTATTCTGTTATTTATATTTAAAACATGGTTAAAGTTTAAGATGAAATTTAGAAATAAACAACAATTCAAACGTCGAACTACGCGTTCCCTTGGTGAAATGTATATCCTGAAAAGTGGGTAGCGTTTGCGTTTCGGTGGTTTAAGTATTCTGTTTCAGTATTCTGTTATTAATATTTAAAACATGGTGAAAGTTTACGATGAAATTTAGAAATAAACAACGATTCAAACCTAGAACTACGCGTTCCCTTGGTGAAATGTATATCCTGTCAAGTGGGTAGCGTTTTCGTTTCGGTGGTTTCAGTATTCTGTTTCGATATCTAAATATCCTCTTCTTTGATTTCCGTAGTCGCTCCACATTTTGACTGGAAAATCGTTGGGGTTGTTAAAATCGTCGACTTATGCATGGCGTAACTTCAAAATAGTAAACAGAAATCTCCATTTCCGTTGATAAAGTATTACCAGATGTCTCTCGATTGGCTGAATTTGTGATACAGTTTGAGTCTGGTTCCTAAATATATATGCTATCCTGATTTGATTTGGTTTTACTTAAGATGAAAACGAGAAAGCCACAAGACAATAATGTCTCTATAATATAAATTGATTCCCAGGATTACATATTTATGCATGATATATTAAGTAAGCGAAAGCAAAGCAAATTTTAATATTCATTTTTTAAATCAATCTGTCTGGAATTGGAAAAAGAATTGTTATTTGTGCCCAAGAAGATAGGGGATACATAAAAGCCCTTTTAGAAATTTCTCATATTCGCAGCTGGAATATCCATAATTATACTGCCATTCGTTGGAGCAATGGTTCCAAATCTTTGTGAAAGACCACGTCTATTATTTACACTTTCCCTAAAACAATATATTAGGACCATGCAACTCAGAAAACTCATGTTAGGTTGATTCAACTTAACCTTCCGAACAATTATTTCTTCAAAATTGCGACTCATCATTTCTCATTTTAGACCATCAGACTCAAAAACTCATGTTAGATCGATCCAGCTAACCTTCCCAACATTTCTTTATTCAAAATTGCGACTGATAATTTCTGATTTTAAACTATCCGACTCAAAAGTTTATGTTCGATAGATCCATCTAACTTCTCCAAACAATTCTTTATTCGAAAATGCATATGATAATCTATCATTTTGGACCATCCAGACTAAAATGTTCCATGTTAGATGGATCCAGCTTACCATCCAAGCAATTCTTTATTCGAAATTGCAAACTCATAATCTCTCATTTTAGACCATCCGACTCAAAAGTTTATGTTAAATAGATCCAGACCTTCCGAACAATTCTTTATTAGGAAATTGCGACTCATAATCTCTCATTTTCGACCATCAGACTCAAAAACTCATGTTAGATAGATCCAGCTAACCTTCCGAACAATTCTTTTCTCAAAATTCCAACTGATCATCTATCATTTAAGTACAGATGTGAAATCCAGGCCCCCATTTTAAGACTTTTTTAGTGTAAGTTGTAACATCATTTAGTGTAAGATAGTGCTCTTCTATCACGACCGGATACTGAGATAACTCTGCACCCCTATTTAGGGTCACTGATTCATAAGATATGTTAAAATACAACAGTTTGACAAATATATTAAAATACAGAAGCACATGGATCCAGAATTTTCAACAGAATTTTATTTGAGAAAAGAAATAACACTTTGTTTACAATCGAAACCAAACACGACAAAAAATTGTCTACGCCTACCTACCCATCCTAATAAGCTATTATGGTCTAATTAATGTCTTGCTTTCAGTATTGCTTGATGTTTAAGGTACGGCCAAAAGATCAGAAAACGGGCGGTGCAGGCTTTTTATTGGCAAATGTAAAAAATTAATTTGCGAGGTATAACAAAATGAATGTAAACGACCACCTCCTCTATGTTTTATGCCACCCCATCCACTTTTGAAAAATCTTGCAACGCCCCTGCTTGATCTTTGCATGTGCCTTTCCTTTTTGTTTAGACATTTTCAGAGACAATCTGAATATGGCGCAAACAATAACTTAGTCTATAACAACTATCAGCAATCTAGATTGGCGTAGCGAAAAAATACGTAACCATCAAAAAGCATTTGAAAATTTAAATTCTTCGCAGTACTTCAGATTGTTTTAACTAATGACATCACACAATTTGTTTAAGGTTGGACATATTGATTATAGACCGAACTTTCTATTATAACATCATTGCAACTGCCTTTCTTCTTGAAAGCCTGTCGGGTTAATACTAAAAATCAGTTATATTTAATAGAATTTAGTGGGCTATGGCCCAAGTGTAGTTGTGAAGCTGTCGATAATTAGCGGAGCTCTTTAATATTGCTGGCTAGGTTGTTATAGACTAAGTTATCGTTCGCGCCATATTAGATTGTCTCTGAAAATGTATAAACAAAAGGAAAGGCACATGCAAACATCAATAGGGGTGTTGCAAGTTTTTCAAAAGTGGATGGGGTGGCATAAAACATAGAGGAGGTGGTCGTTTACATTCATTTTGTTATACCTCGCAAATTAATTTTTTACATTTGTCAATAAAAAGCCTGCACCGCCCGTTCCTATCTTTCGGCCGCACCTGAACATCAAGAATATGACAGCAAGACATTAATTAGACCATAATAGCTTATTAGGATGGGTAGGTAGGCGTAGACAATTTTTTGTCGTGTTTGGTTTCGATTGTAACAAGTGTTATTTCTTTTCTCAAATAAAATTCTGTTGAAAATTTCTTGATCCATGTGCTTCTGTATTTAATATATTTGTCAACTGTTGTATTTTAACATATCTGATGAATCAGTGACCCTAAATAGGGGTGCAGAGTTATCTCGGATCTGGTCGTGATAGAAGAGCACTATCTTACACTAAATGATGTTACAACTTACACTAAAAAAGTCTTAAAATGGGGGCCTGGATTTCACATCTGTACTTAAATGAGAGATGATCAGTCGCAATTTTGAATAAAGAATTGTTCGGAAGGTTAGCTGGATCGATCTAACATGAGTTTTTGAGTCTGATGGTCGAAAATGAGAGATTATGAGTCGCAATTTCGAATAAAGAATTGTTCGGAAGGTCTGGATCGATTTAACATAAACTTTTGAGTCGGATGGTCTAAAATGAGAGATTATGAGTCGCAATTTCGAATAAAGAATTGCTCGGACGGTTAGCTGGATCGATCTAACATGAACATTTGAGTCGGATGGTCCAAAATGAGAGATGATCAGACGCAATTTCGAATAAAGAATTGTTCGGAAGGTTAGCTGGATCGATCTAACATAAACTTTTGAGTCGGATAGTTTAAAATCAGAGATGATCAGTCGCAATTTTGAATAAAGAAATGTTGGGAAGGTTAGCTGGATCGATCTAACATGAGTTTTTGAGTCTGATGGTCTAAAATGAGAGATGATGAGTCGCAATTTCGAATAAATAATTGTTCGGAAGGTTAGTTGAATCAACCTAACATGAGTTTTTGAGTCGCATGGTCCTAATATATTGTTTTAGGGAAAAGTGTAAATAGACAACGCGGTCTTTCACAAAATTGTAACTATCGCTCCAACGAATGGCAGTATAATTATGGATATTCCAGCTGCGATATGTAATTTCTAAAGGGGTTTTATGTATCCCCTATCTTCTTGGGCACAAATAACAATTCTTTTTCCAATTCCAGACAGATTGATTTAAAAAATGAATATTAAAATTTGCTTTGCTTTCGCTTACTTAATATATCATGCATAAATATGTAATCCTGGGAATCAATTTATATTATAGAGACATTATTGTCTTGTGGCTTCCTCGTTTTCATCTTAGTAAAACCAAATCAAATCAGGATAGCATATATATTTAGGAACCAGACGCAAACTGTATCACAAATTCAGCCAATCGAGAGACATCTGGTAATACTTTATCAACGGAAATGGAGATTTCTGTTGACTATTTTGAAGTTACGCCATGCATAAGTCGACGATTTAAACAACCCCAACGATTTTCCAGTCAAAATGTGGAGCGACTACGGAAATCAAAGAAGAGGATATTTAGATATCGAAACAGAATACTGAAACCACCGAAACGAAAACGCTACCCACTTGACAGGATATACATTTCACCAAGGGAACGCGTAGTTCGAGGTTTGAATCGTTGTTTATTTCTAAATTTCATCGTAAACTTTCACCATGTTTTAAATATTAATAACAGAATACTGAAACAGAATACTGAAACCACCGAAACGCAAACGCTACCCACTTTTCAGGATATACATTTCACCAAGGGAACGCGTAGTTCGACGTTTGAATTGTTGTTTATTTCTAAATTTCATCTTAAACTTTAACCATGTTTTAAATATAAATAACAGAATACTGAAACCACCGAAACGCAAACGCTACCCACTTGACAGGATATACATTTCACCAAGGGAACGCGTAGTTCAAGGTTTGAATTGCTGTTTATTTCTAAATTTCATCGTAAACTTTCACCATGTCTTAAATATTAATAACAGAATACTGAAACAGAATACTGAAACCCCCGAACCGCAAACGCTACACACTTGACAGGATATACATTTCACCAAGGGAACGCGTAGTTCGACGTTTGAATTGTTGTTTATTTCTAAATTTTATCGTAAACTTTCACCATGTTTTAAATATTAATAACAGAATACTGAAACAGAATACTGAAACCACCGAAACGCAAACGCTACCCACTTGACAGGATATACATTTTAAGCAAGAGAACGCGTAGTTCGAGGTATGAATTGTTGTTTATTTCTAAATTTCATCGTAAACTTTCACCATGTTTTAAATATTAATAACAGAATACTGAAACAGAATACTGAAACCACCGAAACGCAAACGCTACCCTCTTGACAGGATAGTTTCACCAAGGGAATGCGTATTTCAAGGTTTGAATTGTTGTGTATTTCTAAATTTCATCGTAAACTTTCACCATGTTTAATTTTTAATCTGATACATTTGTCAGGCGGCAGTCACAAGTGTATGCGACAAAACCTTTCAGGTGCTAAGGATGTTTCAAACAATTTATATATTAGTCAGTAGCGACAAATGTAAATGATAAAAAATTCCGGGTAAAGACCGTTGATACAAAAGAGTACGAATGAGTTCTTTCATTAAATGTTACTGGTACTAATGTTGGTTACATATTCATCGATTTTTGGATATGCCGTTGGGATCTAGTGCAGTTGGGAGCGGGAATTCCGGCAAGGGCCCGCCATCTTTTCAGTGATGCCTCCACAGTATCTGGACCCCCAATCATCTCATACCCGAAAACCGAATGCTTCGCAATCAGGAGCGCCCCGTTTCAACCCACTGCTTTGCCTCAGTTCATTGAGTAACATACATAAGGCCACATGTTCCTATTCGCTTGAGCTGTGAGGAGCCTTATGGTTTCGAGCGACTTCGTAGTCACAGCTCTGTGATTATGGAGCGCGACCCTAAACCAAATGACCTGATTAGACTTTTATTGCGCCGGTAATAGTTTATTCTAGGCTGCTCGAAACGCAAACGAATTCATGAATTAAGTGTTAAGGAAAATTTAATGCACAGCTTGGTGAAATATCGGCTATCGGTTTTAAATAATTCACTTTATCTCAGCGCCTGTTTTTAAATATTTCAACAATTCTTAACAGAAGTTAGTGCTAATATTAAAGAATGTGAAACGTTTAGCCATTCCGCTGCTAAGTTTTGGTTCATTTCTGCCGAATATAGCGACTTGATAACTTTTATGAAGTTGGGCAAGTATAGCTTAGAAAGTAATGCTGGCGGATCCAAGAGCGGGAGGTCGTGGATTCGAAAGCCACCCTGTCCAATTTTTAGCCGTCCATTTTCCAAATCCATGTGTGTTCAAACTCCTACCGCTAAGCCTAAATATAAATAAACAGAAATTCTATTTTCAAATTTAAGGATTTATCTAACTCGACTAAACTAATTTAACTAAACCGAGTCAAATTTACATTAACTTTCATAAAACAAAACACAGAATTGAGTTGTTAGAATCGACAAATCTGAAAAAACAGTTGGAAATATATACCTAATTTGCGAAATCTTTAAGACTATTTCAAAAGTAGATATTGATTAGGGTAGTTGTTGGAACGTCGCCTATAGATGTGCTGTTTTCAGTGTTGTTACACCGTGAGAATCAAATAGCATGAAAGTTAGGGTTCTAGTTTTATTTATAGACATTTATATATATAGTAATACACTCAAATAATTTATAACATAAGCGGCTGCTGTGGAATACATTTATTTTAATCAGCTAGGAATTATAAACACAATTTGATTAAAACTTACCGCAGGTTCTCCATCTTCAGACTTCTTTCATACTATTCAAAACTGCTATATTAAAATGGTGACCATTTCAATGTCTTTAGTTCAAATTATGTTAAAATTTGCTTGAAGTGATTGTTTTAACTATTTTAGGAAATTTCTTAGATTTTTATGCATACACGTATATCAGATTAGGTGTGTCTTGTGCAAATATATATTACCTAACTGAATCATTCTATTGGTTTAAATATGTTTAAATTTTCTTAAAATTTGTTTTAAGTGCTTACTTTTTCTACTGGGAGATTTCAGCAATTGCTACGCATTATTTGTATGTCACATTAATACTTTCGTGTGAAAAATACATATATAATAGCTGGATTATTCGATTACTGTTTTTAGACGTTCCAATTGCACACCTCAAGTTGCTGCAACCGGTAGCCAATACAATCTTATTCACGGTAGAGGCGGGCTTCGACAGGAATTAGAACAAGAATTCTTATGGACTCAAAATGTGACGCATTAGCGGAACTCGAAAACTTAACACAATGCTGTGCGAAATTTTATAGTATCAATGAATTATTACAAACTCAAGTATCAGTTTATTATTACAATTGTGTTGCCCAATTTTGTTTCCTGGATAAATCTTTTTGTTTTATGATTTTACCGCACCTTGTTCAGCATTCTATCATGGTGTTGATTATCTAACCACTATGTGGTCTATTGATCAATTTAATATAACAGTGAGAAATAAGAAGCTTGGGCAAAAATGAATCGAGGAACACATAAAGTACAAATAAATTGCACAATATATACTGGTTGAAATAGATGCTAATATCTTAAGTATGCGTTCCGATAATATTGATTTTGCTTTGAATAACGCTAGTCGAAACGAATTTATCTTAAAGCATGCATCTATTTGAAGCAAAGTTTTAACCTTTGAAAATGTTTAATTACGTATGCAATGTACTATTCCTTGGTGAAATGTATACACCGAATTCAACCCTCCTGTAGAACCGAAAAGTTTACGAAGCAGTTTGCTGTGGCAATTCAGTTCGAATACTTCTGTGAAATGTAATTTTCATTTCCCAACATTTAAACCAGGCAGCATGTGTAAAAATACTGCGGATAATACAGCAAAGTGTGCAGCAAGAGGGAGAGAGCCCCCCCCCCAATATTTCGGCAAAAATAGATTTTTTCTCTTAATATCGTGCTGCGCACTGGACTGCGCACAACAATTATAGTAAACCTACTTTGATCAACTCCACATCAATTGATACGCTTGTAATCGAAGATGGACAGGATCAATTAACACGTACCAAATTGCAATATGTCTATGATGATAACTGTAGTGTAAAAAGATCTTGTTTGTCAAAACCACGAAACAGAAGATCTAAAACTTTCAAATCTCTATACGCTTGTAATCGAAGATGGACAGGATCAATTAAAATGTACCAAATTGCAATATGTCTATGATGATAACTGTAGTTTGAAAAGACCTTGTTTGTCGAAACCACTAAACAAGAAATATCTACAACTTTCAAATCTCTTAAACCATACTCATATCTATTGAAAATGGAAACACATTTTTCGTGCATTATGTTTGAAGCTAACACGATAGTCTAAGATATCAGAAAATACAGCTGCCACCACGTTATTGTCTACCAACTGTTTTATAAGGACGCTTCCTGTGTTCACGTAGCAGCTTTCGTGCCGTAACACTGTTTTATCCAATGTATCAAAGCATAGTTGTGTTTAGTAAAGTTGAGCTGCAGTCGTATAATTTTTTAATTCCAAATTTTTCAACTAATAAAATTTGATTACATTAATAGTGTTGAATTCTTGGTGAGACACAAACACAATCGGCGAATGTAGGTTGCTTAGCACTTTATGTCAGAACGAGCACTCCAAAGAAGTTTAGATTTCTGTCTAGCACCCCAAAATACTAGTTCATAAGTTTTACCGTCGAGTTAGAATTATTGTACTTGTTAGGACATGTGGTATCTTTATCTAGGCTGCCTATCAAGGATACATATAAGATTTGTCGTGCCAAGTTATGCCTTTACGAAATTAACATCCTGTGTCGGTCTATTCCAATTTACTACTGCAGCAAGTTGTTTGTGAAATCATGTCATAGCACCTTCTTGAAATTTTCTCAGTTTTCCAAAAGTTCTGTAAAAAGAATCGAGAATTGAATATATGACCAAAACAAGACATTTTAATATAACTTTCAAATGCATCATCAACAGCGGATTTTGTATTAATTATATACAAATACAAATGCTCTGGCATAAAAACGTTATTATTTCTTGTAGCTCAATACCTACTGAATACTGTCTAAAGTACTTTCTATTCTGTAGATCGTTTTGTATGAATTACATACAAGTAACTCACTCCTATAACACAAACTGTGAAAAATTATTAAATGTTGGAAAATATCTCATGTATTGAGTGACTTCATAATAAATTACCGATCAAAAATGGGCAGTCTATTTTTTCCACGAAAAAAATCAAATGAGCAAATAATAACTCTTTGAAGTCAGAGTTTTAGAATCATAATAATTGCAAATTACGCCTAGCCTACTAAATTCTACAAAACTTGACTAATCTGCGTCAAAGCAGCAATCTGTGATTTTCCTGGCAAATGTTTTTAAATGGATCATACATGGAACCAGTAGGGCATTGATAAAGCGCCCATTTCCCTTTCTCTTTATCTTGGCTTGACGAAAGGCATTTATAAAATCGTCTATTATTAGTATGGTCTGGCCATATTTGATTTTTCTTGATAAAACATATTGTACCTGCTTTTGGAGACCATAGTTTTTTCGTTTTGGCTAGTGGCGTTGTTAAAATTACTATTTGTGGCTGCTTTCTTCGGTCTGATGTGAGTTTACTGGATCGGATATCGTCGGAGGGTTTATTTGGTTTTTTGTTTTTCGCGTTTGCACTTTTTTCTTCATTCCTGAGTTCAGTTTCTGCCTGGGTCGGTGCAATAAAGGATGTGAGGCTTATGTAGTCTTCATTTCCTGAATGTAATGTTTGCAATTCGCTCTGCTCAAAATCAAGTTTGTCTTCGGCTGTTTGCCATGTTGCGGGCACAAAGTCAACTCCTTCAATCATTCCGTGAATAGTTCTTAGTTCTTTCGATTGGGTCTTTGTAGCATTGGCTGTAGCAACAGCTTTATTATTTTCAACTGTCTTGGTTAACGGTGGAGGTACAGGCAAATGTTCTTCCTGTGAGGACGATTTTTCGCCGCTATTATTATAGTCTCTGATGAAGTGCTGCTCCCACCCTAAATTGAGATAATTGGGAGTTATTGGTTTCTGTACGGGATGATTCGCAGGATCAGTCACGTAAAAATGACGCTCCCATTCTTCGACTATTGGTGAATGCCTATTAAGCTTCTCTAGCCTCTTTTCGCTATTGTTAGAAGGAACTGGGTTTTCTGCGACACCATTATCTGAAGTTAAATGTTGTTCCCAGCTGCTTATATTGTGCTTATCACCACTGTGCTCCATGAATAACTTAGAATTAGTACTACGCATTGGCCCAAGATATCCATTTTCATTAATCTGTTCTTCTAACATTTTGTGCGCATTGACAAACTTGTTAGCACTTGGATTTAAGCCAATATTCAAGCTTATATAGTCTGATTTGTCGTGTGTCGTAGCATCTACTATTTGGGGTTCTGCAGTTACTGGACTGCGTCCTTCTGAATCAGGCGGGTTGACTTCTCGCAAGACATTGGCTGCATTCTGTCTGCTCCCGGTGTCTTTAACTTTATGAACACTACCTATGCGCAAGTTAGGCTTATACTGCTGGCTATTACGGATTTGTTCATCGACCGACGAAAGGCTGACGGCACTGTTGGGAATAAAACCGAAATTTGTTATTGAATAACCCTGATGATTTAAATCTGATATTACATGTTGCGCCCTATCCTGCTGCGCCGGTTTGCGAATATTTGTTTTCTGTTCATTTTCAGTTGTAATATATTTACTTATCGAACTGTGTTGTTTCGGAGTTTTCTGGCTTGGTGGAACTGACCCATTTATTGTTTTGTCTTTCGATAATGGCGCCAGTATCTGATTCTGAAATTTAGAGTAGTCGTCATTATCAATAAAATAATAAGGACTTAATTCGACATAGGTATCTTTTGATGTTGCGTTGTTTCGACTAAGGCTGAACACAGAATCTTTTGCATCAATCGGTGAACGTGGTTGGAACTTTGAACGAACATCATTTCGATTCCCATCTTTGTTATAAGTCTCTTCATGTTTAAGCTGTTCAGGGTCGTGATTGGGGCTTGGATAGTTTGCGTTTGTAATTCTAACAAAAGCTTGAATACCGCCCGGTTGCCTCTGTTTCTCCCAAAAAGGTCCAAGCGTTCCTTTGACAACCGATACCATTTCCTTAAAGTCTACCGGAAACGACTGCGCCTCAAGTTTCTCACGCCAGTTTAGCTGTTGTGGCGTTCCTGTGATTGTTTCACTTGTATCTTCATCAGACTCAACGTGATGACGCTCGGATGCATGAATTTGCTTATGCAAATTGGTCTGAATTCGACTTACGTTATGTCTAGAGATTCCATAATTATCTTTTTCTTTTAGTGAATGATCCTTCACATTAAATTCAGAGATTATCGTCTTGGGTAGATTTTCAGCACCATAAATGCGTGGCAGTAGTTGTGTTGCAGGAGCTACGCGAGCCGTCCTTGACATCTCGTTACGAACAATATATTGCCAAGGATGACTATTACGGTTTACTTTGTGAATATAGAAAGGAAATTGACTGTTAATTTCAGGTATCTCATTGGCATATAGTTCTACTTGGGGAGATTTTCGAAATGCGTATGATGGATTCGGTAAGTATTGCTCGGTTTTCGATCTAGCGTCTTTGTCGGCAGAACTGGGCTCGTCATTGGCATCCACGCTGGAACTAGAGGGATCATCAACTATTGCCTTACCGTTGTGTATTTTTCTTGTGTTTCCTAGTTGACGTACTTTTGGATTGCCTCTTATGCTCGGTACCTTGACGTTTCGTTCATTTGGTATTTGGGTATTTTTTAAATTGCGACGACTAAAACTGTATGGATCGTTGGTATTGTCCGCATGCTGTCTGGTCACAGTCCGCCATCCCTCGCCTAAGCCGGCATCGTTGATAAAACTGTTTGGTGGATATATCTCACTGCGCACAAAGTTTTTAACACCTACGTTCTTTACTCGTGAACGGTTCGGAATATCTAGGTCGTTGCTCGTACGATGACCGTTGTCGTTTTCCCCAATTTCATCATCCGTATGTTTCACGTACGATTTGCTGTTTATGTTGCCGCTGTGAGCGAAATCATGATTGTGAATGAAAGATTTTGAAGGATTTATTCTTGCACGAGGTAAGAATGCTCTTGAATTCAAGTTGGTTTTAACCGGAATTACTCTATTTCCTAGAGCCATTCTCCAATTATTACTTTCAGTTGCGCGCGGTATATGGTCAGGTACCGCTGATGCTGTATAGCCGCGACTAAAATTACCATTCAACGCAATCCCAAAACGGTTTCCATTCCGTTCTGATCCTTGTTTGTTAACCGAGGGTTGATAATAATTGTAATCATAGTTGTATCCTTCATGCGGGCTACTGGATGAAATTTTATTCCGTGGCACCGGATTCGCGTATTCATAGTCGTAATCATACTCGTAGTCTCGCGGACTGGATACTGTTGCCGAGGAATGAGCTAAATTAAAACATTATATATTTCATTTTAAAAAGCCTTAGCGTAGCGGCGCAACATGTGAATATTTTGCCATCAATCTTGCCGAACAATCTCAGTTGGCCTAAAATAATATTTGCGGAAGTCGTAAATATAATAATTTCTCATTTGCTATTAACTAGAGTTCCTGGCAGGAGCTTCACATTTTTCGCCGTCAACGTACATTAGTAATTCTCAATGTGTTTTGACTGCCTAAAATGATTTGGGTTAAACTAGAAAAACACGTCAATCTAATACTGGTTCATACTAGAGAGCTGGGAAGTGTCATTCTTGTCCCTGATGTACTGTTGGTTACCACAAGAGTTCATAATTGCATTGGGAGAACTGCATAACACTTCTCTCCCTCACCATGCAAACAAGACGTGCATGACGAGACCCATTTCGTCGCTACCTTTGCTTTCAGTGGGGTAAGCCACTATTTCGAGAAGACTCATGGCATAATGGATAAATAAATGTTCTCAACTCGGCACCGCGGAGCGTCATGCCCACTGCTTTGACTTGATGATGACTAGAAGTGTCTTACTCTACTCAAAAGCTACCATGAAGTGTTGCTAGTACAAACAGTAGTGATGCGGATCGGACCGCCCATTGGCGGACCGGTCCGCGGTCCGGGGTGGGACCATAGTGGACCGCAGATACCGCTTGCCTGACCGCTGAGGTTGCGGATCGGACCGGTCCAGCAAGACCAGACCGCCGGTCCGGTCCGGATCGGACCGCTCGTGCCTAGCTGGACCGCACACTAAATCAATATTTTGCATTAAACTCTCGTGTCACCGTCAAAAATGTGTTAACGCTTTAACTTATAATGACTCATCATACATTATTGGTGCTTTCATTTTATCTGTTTCAACTTCATTGTGTTGATATGCTTTTTTTGCGTTGGCGGAGTTGGTGGCACTTTTTTGTTTCGTGCAAATTATCTGTATTCCGAAATTTGAATAAAGATATACATGTTAGGCAAATTGCTTTTAATTTCTGAATAACAAACTATCGTATCTTCACGTAAATTCCATTCCAGGCCTTTGCCATGGTCCCTAACGGGGATATTTTGCAAACTCATTTTAGAACTACTCGCGAAGATTTTAAAGCAGCTTGAAATGAATCCTTTGCCTTAGCTTTAAAATCTTTGATATTTTTACTATTCTCAACGCTGGTTATATTATTTTCATAATTCTTCTATATCGTATCTGCAACAGGTGCCCGAGTGTGAACAAGTGGTGTTCAATGCTACAAGCCCACATACGGGGACTGGCCTGTATTAACGGTAATATAGGATCTCTTACCAAAAAGAAACGGATAACACTATGATGCAATGGTTTAATGCAAACCTGTAGAAACGCTTTCTAGATATAGCTTATAACACCAATTCTATACTGACGAAAGTGCATCAGTATTGCACATAAGTCTGCACGTAGCTCGGCACCATAATATATGCAGTTATTAAAAATTGTTTCTGATTTACTGCATTTTGTGGATGCATAGTGGACAACGCTCTACTTTGTGGAATTAATCTTATTTAGCTATTTTATTGTACAATGCTATCATAGGTTTTTCACATCAAAAAATGAACATTATCCTATTTTAAGCAAATCTGTATGTTTTAATATAATAAAACATCATAAAATTCGTTCACAATGTCGCACGAAACTGTACAAGATGAAACTAAAAATGTTGACAAATCAGCATGTGATTCTGATCGTAAAAAAATATCACCTTGTAGCGTACAAGTATTTTACTGCTCCAATAATTGAAGAGCCGAAGTTTAAATGTCTTGCGGCGTTCACCTTATAATATCCCCGCTGTTTGGAACTTTTGTCCCCTGTAGTCATGACCATACCGTATAGACGGACAGAGTGACACCATAATGTAAATGTATTGCCGAGGGTGTACGGCATACCCTAGCTACTATATTTTATCTTTACAGCGTCGTAGACATCCTTAGCTACCAATTTGGCGCAAATTAAATATAACGGACACGTTTGCAGCTAATGCGGGTTATTAGTCAACTGTGGCGTGTAGACTTATTAAAATTCTCGATATTACTATCTAGGCCATAAGAACGGTGAAGAAATAATGGCGTACACTCTCAATAAAACTGCAAGAAGACATGGTGTGCTTGATTCTGTATAGATGTGGCAATACCATTAGCTCTAGCTACCTTTGAAAAAATTTATTAAAACCATGGCGGTGTCCAAGACACTCTTTTGGCTACCGTGGCCTGACACTGTATGGTGTACATAGGTTCCAAACTTCAGGGACACTATAACGTCAACGCCGCATAAAGTGCAAAAAACAGTTTTCTATATAACTTAATTAATTTTAAATTACTATAATGGTCTGCTCCATCAGTAGCGTTGTGCTAGGCTAGACTTTATACTCAATTTGCGATACTACTTTAACAAACCGCAGCCGTCTCATGATTTGCTTTTAGTAATATGCAAACATTTTGTGTTCCGCTGATTTTGGAAAAAACTATCGAAAACTATTATATTCGGTGCTGGACCGGACCGGACCGCGGCGGTCCGGGGTCGGACCGGACAGGATCGGAACGGACTGGACCACTATTGAAGCCGGATCGGACCGGTAACAGTTACCAGACTGGTCCGGTCCGGTCCGCATCACGTCACAATTATTGAAACTATTGTTAACAATTGTGTTAATAATTGACAATATTGTCACAATTATTAACACTATTGTTTCCGACATCCTCCAGTTTTGAGAGGTGTTTAACAACCCTCAAACTTAAACGGGGTCGACAAAAAATTTATACAACGTTCCCAAAACTGGGTGGGGCGGTCGGAAACAATTTGTATCCATGATACCGTGACCCCCGCCCCTAAAAGTGGCTGGCGATACCCCAACCCCCTTAAAAACCAGACGGTCTTGACAGAAATGGTTCGCGTCATGATGGGTCCTTTTATATGGTGATTTGGAAGAGTGTTACACTATTCTAAATTAATCATCATAAACTTATGACATAACTGTCTTCTGGCTCACTGGATTTTTTTAACTTTGATTTTGCGAATTACAGTGACATCAAATATTTGCTTAAATATAATTATTCTGAAATTAAATATAATTCAAAATTGATATTTATTCGTAAATTACTCAATATTACCCAAACGCTTGGCTTACCAGCAATTCAATAGTGATTTCTAAGTGCGACATTCCATAGATTCTTCTACACAGTTCAAGAAGGTTATCGATAAATGTTTTAATCCGATTTAAATTCTGTTATACACAATGAAGCTAATTAAAATGTAAGTTTATTTTGTGTGAAAACATTTATATATTTAGAATTATGATCAGTATTCGCTATGGGTGGGTTCGGGTGACATCCAGTCTTAAAACAGTAGCAATTTCACAGCTTAAGCTTACTAGAGAACTATAGCATGCTTTCAGATTACGTCAAACCAAGTTTATTTCATACTGTTGGTAAAGTACACCCAGCTCTTATGTTTTCCAGAAACGTCATATGTTATATTTTGTCTTTTTGTTTTTCTTGTTATCACTTCGAGCGATGGCCTGATACTCCACTTCCGTATCTACGCTGTACAGGTAGAAACCGAATTAGTTTGCACGAACACCATATCTAATTAAGTGATTAAATATATCATCGATGTCAAAGTACTCAAGTGTAACAGATATTTAAAATAGGAACGAGTAGATCCATCAAGAAGTGATCGACAGATAAGTGAAAGGAAAGACAGTTTTTGACTACAAACACTTTGAAGTTAGCTGTTACCGCCAGCGAAGTAGCCAGGGTTTTACACTGGGGAGTAATTGATGGTTGGCTAGCTACGGAATTTTTGACGAGAACTATTCTCCAAAACAAGTTATTCTTAACACAACGTTATCGCGTTGGCTATGCATTACTGCAAGTACATACATGGTCATGGGGAATAAGGTATTACTCCTTGAAGCGGTGGTACCCTCTTCTGCTCGAAGCGCCGACCTAAGCCCTGACCCTTGCTCCCACCCGCCCCTCGTGGCGCCGATAGGCGCCGAAAACGTAGACGCTGCCGACCCCAACCTCTACGCCAGACCCTCAACTATCAATGATATTACGAAATAAATGATATTACGAAAAAAAGAACAGCTCAACGAAACGATGCATAGTGCAAACCGTTTTTGTTTCAACATCGGTCCTATTCCAGGACAACATCGTAGAATGCCAAAACCCTAATTGTCTGTCGTTTCATCTGCCAATACCATAAAGTAACGGGCTTTTTAACGTCCGCAATAATTTCTGGAGACGATGCTGCAGTAGAAGGAAATGAGTTCTTTCTGTTTACTAGCTGAAATCATAGTTGTGTTTTTCCAGCGGTTTCGAGGTACTTTTGCAGAGTTTCATCTCCGCCGTCAACTTTGAACGCAAGAAGTGCTCGGAAATTGCCGTCTCTACGAACAATGGGCTGAGAGGGTAGTATATCGAACGAAATCGTGCTTTCCGCCAAGCCTGCCAAACAACATGATAGTCTTTAATGATTGGAGCTAGTCTTTCCTTTGTTGTCGAACATGTTCTGGGCGCTCGTTATCCAACATTGTAGCCCTCATCTCTATATTCTGCCTCCACTGTAACAACGTGTCGGATTCATTTGTGTGTTTTCGTGATAGCTAGCTTTCAAGTCACTAGAAAGATGGCCGTTGGCACGTGTGAGATGTATGTATTTGGTCGGCGGCTTGTTCACTAAATTACCACGCTCGGTAAGTTTTGTACGATCGATTTCAGAACTTCCACTGCAAAAAGAACACACGGTGAGCAGACAACGTCGCTCAAAGCTTTCGAATATTTTAAGGAACCACCTTCCTCAGCAATGTTTTTATTGAGATAAAAATTCTGAGGCTTTTTTCCGCCTTCCAGACGTAATAATGTTTATCAGAATCCACTTATTTGTGGGAATGATCTTTTTATCATAATCTCAAGAGTTCGAACAAGATTCATTTCGGTACTTCATTCTCCAAAACCTTGCCAATGTCAGTTCCATCAACCGCCGTTGTAATCGAAATTGCGTTTCTATTCGGTTGATCTGGCAAATCAAATTCGTTTTCATCACTGGCTTCTGACTCAGTTTCACAAGAACGTCGACCAACCTCTGCGCTAGGAGATGCAGGATTTTTGGCCTGTTACCGTTGATCGCATGACACGGAGAAAAAATCCGTATATCACTGGACTTTTGCTATTTCTGTCTCGGTATTGCCCGTTCTCGCTCATTTATATATTAACATGACACTATAAAACATAAAATTTTTGTAACTTTTTCAAACACACAATTTATGTTGCGTATACGGGTGAAGTACCAAGCGTTTGTCTGTTCATCCATTTTTCAGACAAAAGTACCTATTTTTAAACACCTGCGCAGCATTCGTGAAGCTTTGCGTATTTTTACGTCTCTCTCAGCTTCAAAAAATTCTCGCTTACAAGAAGCCTTACATTCTTCCCTAGCTATGTTTATAGTTACAGCGGCAAAATATCTAAAGAACAAGTGTGTGGTGTGTGGCACATGATTGTGGGAAGAGTAAATTTGGTCGTGAAGTTTAAGACACTTGTAGCTTCATAAATGTAAATTATATTAACATTACTACTTAATAGGATGCATCTTACTTTGTCCAGCTGCCGGATCCGTTTCGTTTGTTGGTTCCAATTGACTTGTTACTGTCCTATAATTTGGAGACAGTCCGTGTGCATTGGACCATAACGATTTGAAATTGGTACGAATGCGAGGATCGTTAATTTTCTTGCTGTTTTCGAAATTTTGAAAATCGTGGTCATTAGGGCGTTCTGCAATTTTCATTCTACATATATAGTCTTGTGAGTTCCGTTACAGCAGTTCCGCAGGTATTTAACTGGAGGTGCACAACACTTTGCTCAAAGTCGGGCCCCCGCTTGGATGAAGAACGCTCACATTCATTTTGGTATTCAAACATAACTAACAGCAACAAACCTGTGCAATTCTTCAAGCGCCCCAGTGTAGTTGCTCTGACTACGGGAAGGGTTATGCAGCGTTCACAGATAAATGTTGCACTCACTGCACATTGTAACACATAATGTCACGTTTATACCTACAGGATTTGTGACCGTCATCATGCTTATTGCTCCAAACTCTGTAGTGACACCTTCTTAATTGCACTACATTTGTATCAATGTTCACGATTAGTGCTACAGTTAATCCCGACTATAACAATAAGACAATAAGAATTATTGCTACATGTTTCAAAGACGTTTTGTAGCAATAATCATGCTCATACGTACTACAATTGCAGTGAGTGCACATATTTATCTGTGAACGCTGCATTAAAGTGCTACGATTTCTGGTTGTGGTTCTTTATAAACACCAGGCCTTCACACTTCTTTTCATAACTACCAAACTGGTATTAATGGTATGCGTTTCAGTTCAAAATCAGCACAGTACGCTTGCACGCGACACATGTTAAGCTGAGCACAGGAAATTGTTGTAAGTTACATTTATTATTTTACTCAAGGTGATAAACTAAATTATGATTTATATATGTCAAAATTTAATCAAGTGTCACAGCGTTTTGTATATTGGCAGCGTTATTAACCTTCAAAATATAACTCACAATAAGTTATTTTTAAAAATGATCCTAAACTTTTAAGTTGGTAAATTTTTATGGTTTTCTTTTCTCGCGAATACACTAAAAAAGTAGGAAGCTGCTTAATGATGAATTTAGAAAAATAATGAATAAGTGTAATTTAATAATTTAATATTTTTAAAGACGTCTGATCACTGTATTACGATCAATCATCACTTCTTTCTTGAAGCTAACAAAAAGGTGCATGTTTCATTTTAATTTTATGCTTAACATAAGGTTACCGACCATAGCTTAGGCTAACACTAAAGCTCAGGCTATCGAGTATGGCACAACGTGCGTATTGTTTACGCCTCTAGGCTTGACGTAGGCCATTTTTTGTAATAAACCGACAGGCTTATAAAAAGAAAGCAAGCCCTACAATTCATAGTATTTTGTGCCAAACATATAGCCCCTAATTGTGACTTTTACTAATTTGGGCTATGTAAAGGTGGGACCCCGTAGGTCGAAACGAATTTCCAATCGTTTTTAATCGTATCTTGTAGCGCTTATGGCTGTTTTTATGACACAGTTTTTAAGCTCATTCCGCTCGCGAGCTAAGCGAGCGAGTGGAAAGAGAATTTTCAATTTTGGCTCAGGAGGGGAGGTTGAGGAGATCCTGTCTGTGTGTGTGTCGCACCTGGATCTCGATAATGATTGCGCGGATTTTGATGCAATATAGCTCATTCGAACCGCAATGGTAGAATTAGGTGTAGTGACGGAGCCCGATTTTTGAATTTTTCCCGTGGGAAAAGTTATGGGGCAAAATGAGGTCATTTTGGCCCATTTTTCGGCCACCCCTCCAGTTTTTGTGACTTTTCTCAATAAGTAAGCAAGATATCCGCTAACTAATAGGCCTATTCCATATAGCTTTACCAGGGCTTCCCAATGATATATAACAAGTTTTTCAACTACTTCCCAATCTGGAGTCTATAAGCTTATAGTTGGCGCCAAATTTCATATTTGGTGAAAAGTCGTGGGAAATGCACCTAAATGTGTGTTATTTGTTGCTTTTAGTGTCTTATATGGAGTTTTCTGGGCAGATAAACTCCTTGAAAGTTTTAAAAATATTGTTAGTCAAATATTTTTTACACTTCTGGTGGCAAATATTTTTTACACTTCATACTTAGCATAAAAAATGACGTTTTCGAAATTTTTGGTGAGAAGTCGTGGGAAAAGCACCTGAATCTGTGTTTATTGTTGGTTTTAGTGTCGGATATGGGGTTTTCTGCGCCGACAAGCTCATTGCGAGCGTCAAAAATATTGTGCGGCAAATATTTTTCACACTTCTGCTTCGGGGGATTGTTCTCACCACTCGAATTCTGGCTCGCAAGCGAGCTTCACTAGTGATATTTATTGTATATATATTAATATATATCAATATTTACGATATTTCACAGCATTTGAGACGGTAGCTTTCCAAGGTGGAATGTGCAAATATAGTCAATGTAGGAATTCCTACATAACGCTCCAATCTTGATGAGTTGCAGTCCGAATGTGTATTGCGAGCTTTATTTGTGTTGTGTATATTATTTAAATTAAAAATCGTGACCAAATTTTGCAATAAACGATACAAATTATATACACGTACTTGTCAGCAAATGCGACATTTCCTGAGTTAATTTAGCCCTCAAGTCGCAACTATGTCCTGTAAACCTGTGACCAGTTGGACATATTTGTAAAATCCAGCCGTGCGGGCCGCAGCTGTAAAAATGGCTATCGTCGTTAATATCGCGGCATAAATGAATGAAATGTTTCGAGTAAAGGCATCGACCGTGTTGAACGCATTCCTTGTTCAGCTAAAATCGCAAAGGTGGTATGTTTCTAGTTATCACCTTAGCACAGTGTAGGTATAGACAATGGAAAACCAATTGCAAGAGTATCGTTGGTCTGTAAAGTAACTTACGAGATGAAACCTCGAAATTTTCAGGTCTAGCTTTGACTTGTATGGTAAACAATAACTTCAAAAGTTTTCACTAAAACAAAAGTGCACCAGCTCAAAACTTGATTCTCTTACTATGGTAGTCAACTAGAGCATGAGGTGAAACCTCGAAATTTTCAGGTCTATGTTTGACTTGTATGGTAAACAATAACTTCAAAAGTTTTCACTAAACGAAAAGTGCACCAGCATTAAAACTTGATTCTCTTACTATGGTAGTCAACTAGAGAGCATGAGGCGAAACCTCGAAATTTTCAGGTCTACGTTTGACTTGTATGGTAAACAATAACTTCAAAAGTTTTCACTAAACGAAAAGTGCACCAGCATTAAAACTTGATTCTCTTACTATGGTAGTCAACTAGAGCATGAGGTGAAACCTCGAAATTTTCAGGTCTAGCTTTGACTTGTGTGGTAAACAATAACTTCAAAAGTTTTCACCAAAGCAAAAGTGCGCCAGCATTAAAAATTGATTCTCTTACTATGGGTGTCAACTAGAGCATGAGGTGGCCGGGAATTGGAGGAATACGTACATATAAAATTTGCTATCATTAATATGGGAGCTACGATGAGATGTGTGCAGTGATATGATAGAAAAATGAAACTAAATTCCGTTTCATTTCTCAGTTTAAAATGAATTTGACTTTTTAATGAGTTGATTTGATTTCATTTTTGGCGCCAAAACTGATTTTAAATACACCAAAATGTATATGATTTCAATCTATTTCAATACATTTGTCAAAAGTGAAATCAAATTGGGTGAAAACAGATTATGTTGCAATTTAAAACCATATCATTTGGCAAAAACTCTCAATTTGAATGATCCAAAACCAAATTTAAATTATACGTTTGATGCTGATTTATTAGATTTGATATTTTTTTTAATAAAACTGGTCTTACAATCATGCCACTGAATATTATTTCACTCAATTTGATTTCAGTTTTGCTAAATGAATTTACGCTCCAAAATAATACTTTAACTCCAAACATAAACGTGGGAACCGGTTTTTTTACTGCCTTAGTTTTGTGCTGGGTTAATATGCAGAAAACATCCGAGAAATCTAATATATATCGGTTTAAATTAGAGCGCAGGAAAATGTAATACTCTTCGTTTATGCACTATCCGCGAAGTACACTGGCTTCTATATTACTCAATGTTTTGCAGGGACACTTGGGTTTTGCGTCATGGTTTATTACTAGCTAGGTAATAGAAAACATGAGCGATACCTAGATCCATCGCAACGGATAATTAGTAAACTCGTTTGCAATTGACTACTGCTATGAACTTAAACCAGCCATGAATATATTTTTATTGCAGCCTATGTATGCATTCAACGACAATGCATACGTTTAAACTGATCCGGAAGATTATATATAAACGCAGGCAGTTTTGCTAAAATTATTTCTGTTATAAACATTGGGTGGATGTAGAGGTTTGTCTGTGATGGGTTGAACCCTGATTTCTGAGAAAATCTTTATATATAATACCAACAAGTATATTTACGTACTTGTATTGGTAAAATTTGACGAGGCTTATCGCTTAATGGCGTATTCTGTAGCACCGTAGATGGAAGATCAAATGATGTTTCATGTTCTGGATTTCCAACGCTGCTTCCTATCGATGCATATTCACGAGCTTTTTCTAGTAATTGTTCCGATGTCAAGCTTTCACTTGGATTAATTTTGAGCGTAGACGGAAGCCAAATAACTTTAACAGGTGCTCCGTTGTTGTCAGTAATCACGTGTGGCACTAATGAAATTTTCGAAGGATTACTGAAATCGGTTGTGCGTTGAAACTGTTGTTGTTGTTGTTGTTTATTCGTATTTCCATTGAATAAACTTTGATGATGAGCAATATTAGGCAACATTGATGAATGTATTGTATTAGCAGGCGAAGCAAGAGAACTAAGTGAAAGTTGTGACGATTGAGTCAAACTATGGTGCTGATCTGAAACATATTTACAATGTGCCGCATGAGATTTACGGAGAAATGTGGTCAGCTTTGATTTCCAGAACTTTATACCAATAACCATAACTATATGCTAGTTTTAGGTTATAAAAACAAGAGAACCTATACCAACAAAACAGTAAACTTTTAATTCTGCTTTGTATATAAAAGTCTAAATCAGCAGCTGAAGCCTGAAAAAATATGTCAAGCCATGATTCGACGCAAGGTAATATTTCATTCGTTAATTGCTATTATGGGAGTGACCGTAGTTTTCTATCAACATATGCCCAATTTCTCGGTTTTTACGCCTACTAAATGTTTTTCTCAGTTACTGGGTATGTAGAACATTGCATCAGTTACAAAGCAATATAACAAATCGTTTCAGCTTAAGCAAAATCTGAACCTCACTCAGGTAAGCTTGATCCGACGTTGGATAAAATTGCCTCTAACCAAGGGTATTTTACGGAATGGGGGTACCGTTTATGCTCGGTTACATAGATATTTACCTGTGTCGTAGATCTTTTTTGTGTTAGTCCTATACTATCGATAATGAAATCCAAAGACCTGATTAGCATTTGCTTGCTTTGCTTACATTTGTTGCTTTATTTCATCGTAATAAACTGCCTCGGATCATTTGTGTGACCAAAACTAATTTTAAAAAATTAGCAAAAAAAAACGTTTGTTTCGTTATGAAAAATAGTGTTTTTAGAAATGTTTTATAATTATCAAATACTGCTGCATCCAAGTGAAGCATAAGAATCTGTGAATTACATATTTTCTAATCAATAATTTTACAAGCCTACAAAGTATTGTCTAAGCTACGCAGATATGTGAATATAGAGATACAACAACTAATTAGCTGACCTATGTGTCGAGATGAAATGAATTCACCACAGAACCCCAGTGAATAATGCAAAAATGTTCCATATATAAATGGATTAACATTTTGTGCGAGCGGTAACTAACCAATAAGAGATAAAATAAACCAAATATGTGTAGTTACCTACTATTCTGCACGTTCTTTGCAATATGAGGTACTACAACAGATGGTGATCGGCAACCCAGTTATAACATTGTATCAGGCTTAAATGTCTAAGAACGGTAACTGGCCAATAAAAGGCAAAATAAATCAAATATGTGCAGTTACCTACCACTCTGCTCGTTCTTTGCAATATGTGGTACTCCAACAGGCGGTGATCGGCTACGCTGTTTTAAGGTTGTATCAGGCTTAAGCGTCTATAAATAAATGCTAGTGCTAAAATAGATATCAAACAAATAAAACTTAGCGGATAGTTCTATTCCCAAAACTTATCTCGTTCATGACAGCAAATATTGTGTGTTCGATTGTTGTCAAGCTTTTCTTTGTGTTGTTTTATCATATATTTCTTCCATTGATGAGTTCAAGAGATATTCTTTCTAATACAGCACCATGTAATAAAGTAGCACAAAATATTGCAGCAATCAAATTGGAGTAAGTATAATCCCAGTTATCATGACATCAGTAATTTATTTGGTTTGCGGAAACTTGACCATGCGATAATAAATTTTAGGATAGCTTGCTCATCACCCCAATTTTGACAACTTCATATTGCAGCTACGAAAACTCGCTGTTTACGTCTACGCATTACTGCTGTCATTTTGTTGTTTACACAAAATCTGTTTCAAGTTTTTCAGTTTATAGGTAATAAACTGTTTCACCACATCCCAGCGCATACTGGTGTAAAGAAGGGTTTCCAATTTACGTGGGGTACCCAGCATTGCCACACACCTGTGGGTATGAGCATTAATAGCAAAATTGAATTTTGACAATTTTATACGAAAACACTACTCTTCAACCTCCATTCTTATGTGTTAGGCACATGTAGAAATCAGATGATCATCACATTATAAACCCTTTTTTAGCTATTATATATGTCAAATGCTATGGCAAATGTGTTAGTCCAGCGCGGCGTGTGCTAGCGTTGTTAATTGACGACGTGTGATCGATAGCAAACTGTCTTTGCTAAACAAAATAAATTTAACAGGACATGGTTAGCCATCGCTAAATTATTCAGCTTTTTTAAATAAAAATTATGCAATATTAAATTGTACAGTTTTTATTGTAAATTTGAGGCATCCTGTTGCATGATTACCATGGCTTAAACTGGAGCACAATATTTTTCACCCTCTAGAATCGTTTTGTCGAATGTTTTTATATTTAAAATGTTTAATATTTTTAAGATACAGATTCACTAACACTATAAAGTTGCTGCGCAGGTGGCGTTGAGACACGGTTTATATCAAACACCCTACATGCTGACGCTTTAGGGTCTCAGGACGAAATCTGAGTAGATGGCGGGGGAGGCCGTCTCGAGGGGGTAAAGGTCAACGGGGAAGTGCGCCAGCTATGTGCTGAAATAAGTTGACACCCTCCCTCTCCATGGACTAATTTTTCTCGCATTTTCCCAGTTATGCCAATTCTCAACCTATTTTAACCGATTCTTGCTAAAATTTTGTGCGCTCCTTAAGCGCGATGGCGGGGGCTGCAGAGCGGAATATGGGCCTGGAGGATCGGGCGGTGGTGGCAGTGCGGCGCACTGAGGGGGGTAGAGTGGTACCGTCACGGAAGACCAGGGCCTCGGGGTAAGGTTGTCCGAGGCCTTAGGGGTTAGCCCCCTGGACCCCTGCTTCGACATTTATGATCGAACGCCGTTACAATTGACGTAGTTTTCACGGGACTACCTCTTCATACACGCTCATGTGAGAGTACAGGGGTTACCCTCTCGAGGTCCGGACCCCTACCCGAGGTACCGCTACCCGCGCCTCCTAACAGGTCACCCGGCCCTCTAAATGCACTGCAGGCGCCGAATATCAAAGGTACCTGACAACCTGCGGAGTTCTCGGACATTGAGTATGTACCGCTTGTTCAACCGAATGTTTTACTTCACGGCATAACAGTTAAATTTAAAATAATATTGGTTACAATAGTTTAATTTCGGATAAATTATTTAAATTAGAGTACCAACAAAATAGTCTAACCACTGGAACACCATTAGTTAAATCTTCACTTTGAATGATTTTGATTGCTTGATTTAGTGGAAGTGGATGTGACGACGATTCGACACATTGACCCATGTCGGCTTTGTACCAGTATCCTGTTGCACATTGTTGAATCCAAAACGTGTCTGTAAATTATAAACGTCAACGCGATATTATGAACATAGGTCTATCGGTGCGTAATTAAACGCATAATTATGACGCTAAAGCACAACAAAACTTATTATTTTGTCTCTAAATTCAAATAGATAGGGTGGGTACTTCGTTCACGATTTCTAATATAAGTACTGATACTACAAAATTAACCAACTGGTTATATATAAATATACATTTATAAATATATGTATAACTGTAACAGGCTCGTTCCGGCCCGT
>JASANE010020670.1:0-32538 GCA_030248225.1 Trileptium ribeirensis | reverse complement strand
TGTTTAGTGTACTTTCAACTTTTACAGTTAAGTCTGCTCAGTCTCTTAAAAATGAGTGAAAAAATTATTAAGTGTGTTATGATTTTTCAATGACTCGGCCGATTTGGACTAAATTTAGTTGATGGACCGTTCACTTGATAGAATGTTACGAGTACTCGCCAAAAATGACCGTCGCATTTCGAGCGAGCGGGTTCGGCGAGCCGTGAGCAAGTCTGAGCCAGTAGCGAGCTAGTGGCTCGCTCAAGATTTCGCAACTATTTAAATTAATAGAAAATTCTATTTTTAGAACAAATTTATTTCGAACGAGTCGCGAGCGAGTGTCGAGCGAGTCGCGAGCGAGTGTCGAGCGAGTCGCGAGCGAGCGACAGTCATTTTTGGCGGGTACTGTATTGTCATTCTACTGTATAAAAGACTAGACGTTTTCATGTCTTCCTCTTATTATTGTTACCAAAAATGTTAGAAATTCCACAAGCTGTATGCACTATTCACGCCGTTGTTAACCACCATGCCTCCGTCACCCACGTTTACGTGTTACTAGTATATATCAATATACTAGACGCAAAATTTCAATTTTCTCTGTGACTTTTTTTGTTTGTCACAGACAGGTCTGCAGGTTGAACGCCTGGGCCGATTTTAGAAATTTTTTTTCTTCGTGTTGCATATTCTCTTGCGGAGTGCCCTTTCATTGAGCACTTTTTTCTACGAAAAATTGCTTTGTACTCAAATTAAGCAAATGTTGCTGGAACTTAGGGATTTTTGCCATTTTTTCAGCTTTTTCACCGCATCTCGACAACCGTTCGTGCTATTTCGGCGATTTTTGATTCATAAAATGTATTTTCACGTTTTCTAAACAGCTGTATATAGCTGATTGACGTGTTTCATCTCTTTCCTTAAAAATTAAGCAAATTCTCTTAAAATTGGACTTGGGGAAATCTAGTTCATCATATCTGGGCCACCGTTCGTGCTATCTCGGTCATTTTTTGACATAACAGTACCTTCACGTTTTCTAAAAGACTGTATACGAGTGATCTACTTACCTTTATAAATTCTCGTAAAATTAAGCAAAGTCTCTTAAAAATGAGTGAAAAATTATTAAGTGTGTTATAACTTTTGAATGACTCGGCCGATTTGGACTAAATTTCATTGATGGGTACAACTTGATAGATGTATTGTCATTCTACTGTATAAATAACTAGACGTTTTCATGTCTTCCTCTTATTATTGTTTCAGCATTGCGTTTAGTTATTATGATAATGTTGCTTCGAGCAGTTTGAATTATACGTATCGTTCATAGTCAAATTCGAACATTATTTTACAGAATAAATTCAGTTTCTTAAAACAGTTTTCATGGTGAAAATTCGAAGATGAGGTGTAGCTACTCGATTTAAATGAGTATGTTACTTTTAAACTGTTACCAAAAATGTTAGAAATTCCACAAGCTGTATGCACTATTCACGCCGTTGTTAACCACCATGCCTCAGTCACCCACGTTTACGTGTTACTAGTTTACATAAGTTTCTTATATCTGACTTCTGATTACGGAATTTTTTATATATTGTTCAAGTGATTGGTGATCGCACTTGAGACATTTTTTCAGATAAAATAGAGCTGGCAGAAAAACGCAGAATTACCACTTTGTAGAGCTGAGCCTTTAGAATAGAATATTTAATTAAATTTTGAGTGTGTGAATGAAACGAACGAAGCGAAGAATTCTTACTAGCCGTGACAGTGCTGAAATTTGACAATGTCCGTTATTGGATTTTTTAGGGTAACAAGTGTAACTCAAGTTTGTCTCGGCGAATTGATTCGCACGATAGCTCATTTGAAAAATTGAAATCTCTGTTTGTGCCTTTTAGTTAGCTGAAGATAGTATGCTGTTATTGGCAGGGTTTGGTCAAAGCGGTCTTTCCATGGGAAATTAGGCCCAAACTACACCAAATGGTAATATCTCCTCAACTCGAATTATATAGGTGTTTTTGGTCTTTTTGTAGAACAATTCATTCTCTGTGTAGCTGAAGATAGTATGCTGATAGTGTCATTATTTACACTGAAGAGATTGGTCAACGCGTTTTTTCCATGGGCCGTTGGACCCAAAATAATGCAATACTTGCCAGAAATGACCGCTGTTCGCTCTATGTTCATTCGATGCTCGCACTGCGCATTGTTCAAATCTTTAGCAAATAAATTTCGAATAACTGCATATAGTACATTATGTGTTTCTGAATTCCCACATTGTTTAATATTCTATACATTAAAGCAGCTCATATATATAATACATATAAAATGTAGTTAATATATACTATTATTATTGGTACTGTCGACGTTGAAATATTTGCATATGTTGATGTTGTTGGTAGTCCACAAACATATATACATATCCGAACAACACATTGAAAAGGAATATAAAAATTTAAAGATATATTAGATGTGAGGGAGCCAGGCCCGGCGCGCGGGTCGGGCCGGGCCGACTTTTTTGAGAAAAGCCCGTCCCGTTTAGGCCCGTTTTGCCATTGCGAGAAATAGCTATTTTTACTTGTACTGTACAGTTTCGAAAAGATAAGTTGCTGATATAGTAACGAAACGGGCCGGGTCGGGCGTAGTAATTTTACCAACCGGGCCGGGCCTACCCCTTCACCAAACAGGCCGGGTCGGGTCTTGATCTCATAGAGAACGGGCAGGGCATAGCCGCCTTGGCAAACGGGCCGTGTCAAAAAGAACACAAATTTCTCACCGTCGAGTTTCCGTCGAAGTCGGACGCCGAGCGAAGACGCCGTTTGTTGCCTCGTGGAACGTGTTGAACCGGATGGTGGATAAATTCATCGTCAAACTATATGGATCGTCGACGTCTAGAGGTCACGGTAAATCGTCGCACGCTGGTGACAATCGGCGCGGTGTCGACAAACCCATGGTGTGCATTATGCAGGGAGTATACTTGTGGAACCATAGATTCTGGAGATGGCGGTATTACTGCTATTAACTAGACTGCTACGAGGGTGTTCGAAGTTTATGGTAACTAGTGCACCAGTTTGCGGTTGAATGTGATATATAAAAATGATGCCAATAGCAAAGAACTTGATGACGTCGCATACGTCGTTGGTGAATACAGCAAAGATAACCCATCATTAATATCATGTGCGATACATTTTATTATTTATGTTACTTGCTGAAGATACCATTATAGGACGCATATCTGAAGTGGGAAGGCCATAGCGAACCCTGTCTTCAGATCTTGGTCCTTGCACAGATGTTCCGATGCTTAAATAAATACGAAGACCAGCGGATGGGCGGTAATAGATACATGAATACAACAGTTAACTGGTTCATTAACATAAGTGTTTGAAAGGCCGGGCCTTAAAATCTAGGCCCGTTCTCACTCCTAATATATATATTATTTGCACATATTTTTATATTTGTGTAAGATTGAAAGTATTAATTTTGAAAATAATTTCGACTTTAGTGTATGCACCATGCTCGCTTTCTGTTCGCTAGCTGCTCGCTCGATGTTTACTTGCTGATCGCTCCATATTGGCTTGCTGGTGATTCGATGTTTGCTTGCTCGAAGAGCGACAGTCATTTCTGTGCGAGTACTGCATCTGCGCAACCGCAAGAGCTATATAGAGGTGTATTTGGCTTCATTTTTAAAGCAGTTCGTGGTTCATTTTGTAATTTGATGCTCAATATACCTGTGTACCTCTCTCTAAACTACATATTCAACACTCACAAATCTTCACCTTGGCAATTAGACAAGTTACTAGCTTATATTTTGAATATTTAAGCTTGCCTTTGGAAATTCTGTCGTACCAAGATTTATATGGTTGGACAATGGACAAAATAGTGCGTGCAATTGGCCTGAAAAATAACTGTACATTTTGCGGTGTTTTTAGGCGTCAAGTGAGTTGTGGAACACTAACAAAATGTTCTGACAAAAATAAAAGCAAATTTGCGACCATTTTGTGTATATTTTTTTCTAAAAAGTCGTGTGTAACAATTGAACAGCTGTATCATGAACGTTTCGTGAAACACTTTTGTATTTCTGTCAAAAACTGCAGCTCAGTACTGCCCTTGTCCTGTAGTTTAATTAGACAGACATTTGAAGCATGTACATTAGGAAATTTTTTTAATTGTAGACACTAACTAAATATTGATATCGTTTTAAATTAACTAAATATTCTGAGAATTTCATTATATTGTAATGCATTGATTGTTTTACTTTTTCTTTGTTCATGTTCAAATATGTATAAAACTCGAGCTTGATGGTTAGAAGCTAAGCAACATGGTTAATAATTTATGCGGTTTTGAATTTGATACTACACTTGGCATGTTTTACATGTCTCATAAGGCGTAAGCAATTTCAGCGTTTAAGTGGTATCAAGAATAAATTTCTATATTTTTGGTTTTTCACATCATGTCAAGTGTGATAGCTCTGTCTAGCATGAGCTTCAATGACATGCTTGCGTAACTAAAGGCGTTCCCAGTTATTTTTACTGGGTGGCGAGTTTTAGTGCTGCGACCTTACCAGTGAATGTGACGAGCTTTCAGTTTGTAAGAATTATTATCGACTGATTTGTTGCTCTAGCTATTTTTTGTAACCGAAATATAAAAAAAAATCTATTATATCTCCCAGCGTGACGATTTAAGACACTGTTGCTGCTGCGCACATAACGTCAAACTTTTCCGAATCGCGACTAGGCGAACATATAGCAACACTGTAACGTGTTTATGTAAACTTTGGATAGAATCCGAGTCGCAGCCTCTATGTAGTAAACGAAACGACGTGCAGACCATAAACGGATCATGTTTACTTGAAATATCCACGTAGACGGATCGCAAAGTTGTCCGTTGTTAAGACGTGACCTATTGCTTATAATGTGTTATGAAACTGAATCCTTGAAACAAAATGATTCGTTGTACTTTAGGCGTTGGATCGTGGTGCGGTCAAATTAGGAGTCGATAAAATTGTAACTGGCCACAACGCCGATGACATAGCCGAAACAGTTCTTATGAATATCTTGCGAGGTGATGTTTCAAGACTCAGTCGTTGCACAGCAATAGTAACAGGTACATATCTACCATTGCACACTGTGCATCTCAGTAATCTCGCAAACTTTTGATTGTTATATATACAGGCATTTTCGACTATCATATTATTGCTAATTTATCAACATTTCAAAATCAATTCGAAAAATATTCAGTTTTTTCATCCTCGCCTTTGTTCATGTCCATTTTTCATTTGAAACATTGCGTACTGTATTCTACAGAAATTACTGCTACTGGTTCGATGTTCGCTCGGAGTCGGCTCCATGTTCCTTTGAAAATTTTAATTTTGGTTTGAAGGTTTGCTAATTTTGCTTCAAATCTGTTCGCATTTTATTAAGATTATTCGAGAGCTATTCGATTATTGTGACAGGAGCGCTTAATAGTTTTCGTTTAAAAATTTTGTTGGTACTCGTTGTTAGTTTGTGTGAAACTTGATAATGATTGCTGACGAGTATTGTATAGGTCAGATCGAACGATATTACATGTCCACTGGTGTTTTATCCGTACACGTGACCTTTTTGTGCTTGCGTATTTGACATTTGGAGGTATATAATACACCATTAGTCCACGATTCTCCTGTTTATGCACTCAAAACATTGAATATGATACTATGGGTAATTATTATTCACTTAAATTCGCAGAATATTTTGTAAGTTAAATTAATAAACCTATGATAAAAATAATAGTTCTAGACCATTAGACATTCACTAATTTTTTGCATATGCAGGTTGTTGATATTATATAAGCTCATAAACTCAGAGCATAATAAGATTTAGTTATGGAATGTTTTTTAAGGTTTAAAGTAACCATTTAGACCGGCTGCTTCCCGCTTCATGCAACGTGAATGTGAACTTAAGTAAATACTTGACATGGGACTTAAATATGTATTTATAAATATGCTATTTTCTATAAAACAGAGAGAAAATAAATTGTATATATTTAATGGTACGTCAAATATATACAATTTATTTTCTCTCTGTTTTTAGTTAACTGTTTTACTTTATACAAAAAAGATTATGTACATAACTGTCGCCACATAATAGTGAAATGACGTATTGCGATTTTGTCCGTATTTTGTCTAAATTAGCGTTTATAGATTTTCGTTCACACAAAATAAACTTTTATGTACTTCGAATGTGAAAGTGAAGCGTGGTTTCATTTGTAAGTTATTTTGTGTAATCACCTGTAACAGGTTGTGTTGGTTGTATGTGCCACACTAAAACCTCTGTAATCGTGAACGCATTTGAAAACCTATATTCTCGTCGCCCCTAAACCCATCGAAAACAACTGACAATGCATGAAGTATTTTTGCTGGTCTCTACATAACCAAACTTGAATTCAGCCTAACGAAAGACCTATATAAAGACAATTCTTGATGCCATGCACGCAGTGCATAACTAAACTACTAAAGACATTCTATATTTTGGAAATCGGGTTCATTGACCCTGAATCATAGGTGTCGATAGGGAGTAGGGAGTTGGCCCTCCCCTTGTGGGTCGGATGCCTAATTCGCATGCGCGGAAAATTTTAGCAAAAATTGCGGTAAAATTGGGTACAATTGAAAAAATGTCAAGGGCGTCTGCCTCCCGCTTCCTCTAAGGACCTCCCACTCGATCGTCTTCTCCCCGCACCACTGACGGACCTACGACGGATTTTCTACACGTATGCCCTACGTAAACACACTGGAAACGTCTGAAAAGTCATAAAATATACGTCCCGAACTTTAAATAAACAAACCATCGTATTGAGCATGGCGAGAAACCTACAGTATAGACCATTCTTGATGCCCTGCACGGAATACGTGCAAAACCACGGAAGACAGACTATATTCGGGACATTGATTTCATTGACCTTAAACCCACTGAAAATTTAGGAAAAGGCATGAAATAATCATTCTGTACTGTATATAACAAAATCATTGTATTCAGCGTTCACAAAAATCTATATAATATTGACCATTTCTGACGCCCTGCTGCACAATACGTGACCAGACAAATGATAACACACTATGTTTCGAAAATCGCATTCCTCGACCGTAAGACCCTTGAAACCCCATGAAAAGATATATAATATAGTCATGTTATGCTCTACATCGCAAAATCATTGCATACAGAGTGCTTGATAGCCTACTAAGCACTCATTGTGACGCAAAAACACGCAATAACATATTGAAATTTGAAAAATTAATATTTCTAACGAAAGGTCCACGAACCATATTCTGGTCCACAGCGGCCCAGGAAGGGGTCACAAAAAAGTTGTAGGTCTCGATGAGCTGATTCGAGGCATCGATCGCGAGATATATGCTGAGAAAAATTATTGGTACCCGTATGGCCAGATTTGACAAAAACACTACAAACTTGTTTTTTTGCCATTTTGGCATCCAAGATGGGACCGCAGTTTTTGCACTTAACTAAAGGGTATATCGTCTTCACTTTTGCTATCAAACAGAAAATTTTATCGAAATCCATCTACCCTAAGCTGAGTTATCAATGACAGCGACAGACAGAAGAATTTTTCACGATTTTTCGCCATGGCGCCCTCATCGGATGGAGCTTCGCTCGCTCCGTTTGAAATATTAAGATCCTAGATACATTTTAACTTTATAATAATTGGTTAACTATATCATTACCAAATATGGATTGTTTGGCAGCACGTCGGGCAGGATCGAGGTTGAGCCCAAATATATGACGTAACCAGACGGGTTTATGGCGAAGCTGTTGCTTATCGCGCTCTTCTCGACAGAGTCGTCGAACGAAGCCATTGTTATTTCAGGGGCTGAAGGTATGATTCCTCGATGCAAACCGCTCAAATATACGTTTGAGAAAGAAATTGTGATGTATGCTTATTTCAAAAAACTAGACTACTTTTCAACCGAATGCATTTATTCCCCAAACGCTTATCGAGGACACGCACGTGCGTATTTAAAAGTATGTTCAGTTTATAAATTATATTTTTGTCGCCTGCGGTAAAACATGAAGTTGGTAACGATTGGATTGGATTTTTGTCTGTAAATCAGTATTAGTGTTGACAATGCTTATTTGAACATGCAAGCAATAAGTCTGATGATGCCCTTCAGCTACGCAGCCTGTGTGTATCGTTTAAAAATGAGGCATATTTATGTAATAATCGACATAGATGGTCTATTGAAAACTAAATAATGATAAAATTTGTAGCACAAAAATTCAAATTACTGGGTCTTGATTGCACCACGAAAATTACTGGGTATGTGAAATTTATTAGCGCCCACAATTTTCAAATTTGCGGGTTCTATGTAGCAACCAGTAAATTTAGGGAGAATTTTTCATCCCTCCATTGCAGTTTTAACGTGGACGATTTACCCCACCTTAAAATATGTAGGTACATAACTCAAATCGGATATATTGTTTATAAAAATCTTGAAGAAGGCATAGTTAATTTTGGCCTATTATTTTGAATATTTTGCCACTTGATATAGAAAATTTGGTACTCTATTTTGGTGCCCATCCGAGCCCACTTTTATTTGTTTAGACGTGGTAAAACAAGTTTAATGTTTGCGAATACGATCGATTGTTGTTGATTGAGGCGATTCTTATATAATTGGTTTTTATAATAATAGTGATAAACTGAAGATATTATCTTAACACCATGATTTTTATTGTGCATATTTTAACTTCGGATTTTTTGTATCTGAAAACTGACAAATACGGTTTACATTTTTGATACAACGGTAGTGCAGAGTAAACGTCATTTATACAGAAAAATCAGCTTTAACCATTTTATTCAGATTATCCCTGCGCCGTAAATTGACAAAATATCGCTTATTAAGCCGTTTTGTAGCACGACTACTAACAAATACAGCAGGCGATCATTATTGTCATTAAGAGTCTGTACGATGCAGTGGTGTTTTGCTGAGCTACTAAACCCTATAGGCCACCTTCCTTCCCCTCCCCCCACGAAACTTGTACTTTTTAATTTTTTGATTTTGACTGTAAGCAATTTTTATCTCCGACCAACGTTAGGTGCAATTTCACTTAATTCTGGTATGTTTGCCCATATTGGTCGGTGAATGCTTTAATACTGGCGCAACAATGTATATAAAACGGCTCATTTATGTAAATATATGCATATACATATTATATAATCATAGGTATCGATAGGGGGCTACCCTCCTAATGGTCGGACCCACATGCCATATTTTTTTATTCCTCTAAGTATCGGACCCCCAAGCCATATTTATCTCCCTGTATGATGCGCCCCCGGCATTGCTTGGAAAGCGGGCGTCGAAATATTTTAGCAAAAATTGGGGTAAAATTGGCGAAAAATGGTATAGATTTGGTAAAAATGTCGGTGGGGAAGGTGTACCCCCTATCCATCCTCACCTAAGGACCTCCTGCACCTGACAACCTGCACCATCCCCGACAGGCTACCCCCTAAGCCGACGGACCTTCGACACCTGTGATATAAATACGGTATATTAATTTACATGTATATCATATATATATAAAATATTTTCCCCCTGTTGACGTCCTCCCCCCCCCCCGAACTCTGGATCAGACTTGGCCCTCAGAGCTCCACCCACCTTGTTGTTAGAGACCCACCGGAACGTCTGGAATTTTTAGTTTGGGTCTTGAATGGGCCGAAAAAGATTATAAATACAATTGCTACCCAAACCGTCATCGGTCGCTGCTTTATTGTTATAAGGTATACTTGCCTCCCAACAGTATCAGAATAGTGTTTGGGACAGTAGTTCTAATTTAGATTTCCCTGGATGATTTTCTCTAAGTTAGCTTTGAACTCCGTGCTCCCCAGGTGAATGAGGTGTCTTATACCTATGTAGTAACATTTTATTATTTTTTTTCATGTATCGTTGAATATGCAACATTCATATTGTTGTTTTGCTGCGTATTTATAATGTACCGTCTACTGAAAATGCGTATTTTTACAGGCCGCGTTTCATTTTACTAAGGATTTGTCATGCATGGTCGAACTATAAGCAGTAGTATTGAGTTTTGTTATAACCATTTTATGTTAGAGCAGTCATCTTTGACCTCAAAATTTCTGACTATGTTGACCTACGGAAAGTAAAAATTATTATGTTGAAACCCGAAAAATTCTGGAAAACTCAAAAATCCTCGCCCCTTCTCTGTAGAAATCAGGTACACATCGTGATATAAATAAAATTAGTACTGTTCACATCTTTCCGACGTAAAAACTCTGGCATAAAACCATTACCGTTGTATTAACCCAACATATTAATTTCGTTTTTAGCTGCCCTAAAAATAGCAGTTCAAAATTCAAGTATTTTACGGTTTTTAATATTTACTCTGTGCTTGATATTTCTTAATACCTGACCGCTCGTCAAATTCCAGATTATATTGCTGGTCGTGTATTTAATGTAAATTTTATCCATTACAGACATAACAAAATGTTTAGTTTTTTACATTACTGGAATAAAATAACAGGCGTGTTTGCAAAAACAAGATCAGTTATCGATTTCTGGGACGGTTTCTGGAATGGAAGGCATTAAAAATCAAGGATATTGATCAGCGTAGAACTAGTACATTATTTTCGATGTCGATCTTTGATTATTACATCAGAATGTAGGTGGTATTTTTAGTGAATAGCATCTGCTAGAATGCAATCGCAACACAATGTACACATCGGTATATTAATTATTGTTACAGCGTTCTTTGCATCACCAATGTTGTATTTTTATCGTTCCGTGTTGACTTTTTATATGAAATAGTATTTTAGGATCTCGAGCGTGCTCAACCTCGTGCAATTCTTGATATAATATATTCCGGTGAGACTATGGCTATTCGCAGTGATGTCAAAATGCCGGTTCAGGGTTAGTCAATTTATGTTTCTATTACCTTATTGTTCGACACCATAGAATGGTGCTTTCAAATTATTTACATACCCTTATGAGCTAGGCTTTAATAAGTTAAGCCAGAAATAACTCCGGTGTCTTTATTCTTGAGACGAAAACGCCCACTTCGAAGAAAGCGAAATGTAATGAACTATATTAGGTTTCGATTATAGCCGTTTGTTAATTTAGCAATAAAGGGATCGCTCAAATTTACCGCCTAAAATAGTTACTATGTAGGCCAAAAACACTTCTGTGACTAACAAAAACGATATGGTTTTGGACAGCAGTAACATTTACATATATGTGTACCATAAGCATACTGGTCATGTTGACACAGCTGTTTGAATCACATATAACTTCATTAAGACTGGTCCTTGCTTTTTATGCTGTAAGTCGTACAGTCACGGACAGAATTAACTGAACATTTGCATCCACGCGACTGTGTTTACACGTACAAAGAACTTAAACGCGCAAGCGTGTATGTAAAAAAGACCCATGAATTACGTATAAAGTGCGTGCACATGCAAACGCACGCGCACCTAAATGCTTGTAAACGGGTTTGCATGCGTTTTTTGTGAAGTTAATTATTTCTGTGATTGTAGTTAATGAGCTTTGGTGGTGGATCAACTCGAAAATATTTCTGGATAAACTTGCAGTCGCGGACAAAAATAAGTGCATAAAACACGAACATAACAACTGCTTATAAGCGAACGTTACAACATTCGTTCGCGTTGTTTGCGTTCGTTCAGAAATGAACGCAAAAAAAATCTGTCACAAACACGACAACGTTCTTCCTCGTTTACGTTCGTTCATAAAGGAAAGTTCTAACGTTCGTTTGGATTTACGTTCGTTCGCGTTCGTTTTTACGTATTTATGTTTTTGTGTGAGTGGTAAAAGTCACAAATAACTCCTCAATTCTGGAGCTTCTAAAAAGTCAATGTATCTTTTTCCTGCTTGTGCCTGTGTTTTTAAGAAGCATTTTAGAAAAAGGTTCTGCTGCTCTATGTAGCCCATCCTGATCATTACAGTGGGAACACCTGCCACATTGTGCTTACCTATTTCGCGGTTATCTGCAAATACAGCTTGTCGTAGCTAAAAATTAAAAGTAACTTTTTATATGATGTATAACAGTTCATTTGTATTAAATCTTTATTTATTTAAGTGTTTATTCTCTTATTATTCTCCGCTTTAGCTGCGTACATTATGGTAGCTCGTTTGTCAAAGTCACTGATTGACCTGTGTAAAGGTTTGGCGCTCACATTTCATACATCGGGATATGTATCTTAGCGAAAGTTAACAAGAGCTAAGGGCTTTGTGATGCACGAACACTATTTACATTCGCACATCTTACGTTTGTCTATCCTTAGCGCGCCATGTTTAATCAAACACCTGTGTTTGCAGGCATGGTCTGCTATTGCGATTCAATTCGTAAAGTAGTGACTTTGAACAGCTTCTAAATCTTGCTGTATTGCAAAGCATGATCTCGCGTATAACAAAAATGAGATTGGTCCATGATAGTCGGTTTTAGCACTGGGAAGTGACGTGACAAAAAGCTTGCCAGTTGTAGCTACATTTATAGCACATAGACTGAGCATTAATCGGAATTTTTTGACTACTAAACCACTATGATGCAAAGGAATTTATTCAAAATTCGAATCAGCTTTTAGTAAATCCCGTTGAGCTCTCGTAAATGAAATGCGTTGAATGAAACTTCCTGGCCTCCCTAATTTAGGTGGGATGACTAGGCATTTTTCGGATTCCCCTGATTCACAACGGATGTCTTTCTTTAGTGTCGCTTGGCAAAATTTTGGCTACAAGTGTTCAGTGATGTTAGGTGATTTTTGGCATCCACGGCTTTGTTTAAAATTGTTTTAATTTCAATCATACCTGGGCTTTTATAAAGCGATTTATTAGTTGTTCTTTTAGCACGTCGCATTGAACAGTGCTGAATTTCGATATTTTTTTGATTCGCAGCCGCTCGGTCCAACAGGTTAGAAGCCTCGCATTTTATACTTCCTGGAAAACATTGCACCCTTTCGTTGCGGTCCAGGGCGGCGCCCCATAACCCATGACAGTGAATGGAGAGGCTAGATTTCTACACATCATAATCATTGTGAATAGCTATGTTATGCTATTCGAGCAAGTGTTAGTGCTCATTAAAATGTACCATGTGTTACTAATATCCATTAAAATTAACGTTTGTTCATTTTTGCTTAATCGATATGGGACAAGTAATGAGAATAGTATTTTGTTCGATTTCATACTTTTGATTATTTACGTAATTGTTGCGATTTTATTGCTTTTGGTAATAATTACTTTGTTACTTTTACGGAAGCAAAGTTAGTATCTATTTCAATAGCTCTTGCTAAAAATCCCATTTATCTTTGTCGTAATAATATTATTAATTTAGGTACATGTGAACGCTGTGGATATATCTCATCGCAAAATTTGTGCCAAGCTTGCGTGTTATTAGAAGGTCTTAACACCGGTAATCCTACGTTAGGAATCGCCAAAACTGGTCGATCCAAAATAACGTCTCGAAGCAGTGACAGAACTGTTTGTGGGCGGGGTCAACCTGATAGAAGAAAATCGAAAACAAGCATCGCCGAGAAAAAACAATCAGTCGAAAATGAATTAAACCAATTATCACTTGAAACGACTGTTGACAGCTGCGGTGACTGCAGTTGTGGTAGCAAAAGTGTTGCTAGCTTTTAGCCTCACATTGTTTTCATTTCGACTTTGCTAGAAATTATTGTTGTTTGATACAAAATATCTTCACACCCATCCACTCTTGAAGTGGAAGTGGTATTGTTCAGCTCATTGTCATGCTAGGGTACTTCAATCCAATTACGCTATGGCAGAGAGGCTGTGACAAGGGCTATGCCGGTTGCATTTTAGTTGCTCAATAACTATTTATTTGACCTGGTCGACAGTTGTATTATTCGATAAGTTTTTATAACATTTTTCTTTATTATGTATGTCTTCACAATTGCAGTTTAGTGATAGTTTACTCTCGATTATAATTTTTGTCTTGCCTAACTGCTGTCCGTGGTTGTTCGTTGTTTGTTCACAGAAAAATGGCAGGTACATAAATTGCCCAGATATTTAACGTTGATTTAAAAATTCTTTCAATATAGTTACAACATGATGCTTTTTCATCCGGACGCATGTACAAAATACATGTTTAAAATTATCGTTTGAAATAGGAAGATAATATCGAAATCCATAAAGCTGAACGTTAAGAAAACTATTAGACCGATGGAATGGCATAGCTAATATCAGCTGTCTTGAGTTTCAGCAGTAATTCAGCGGTGCTGGTGAGCTGTCGCATCGAAGTCTGCACCAGTATTTGAGGAAATGTAATTAAGTTTTAGAGGAAATTTGCGTTCTCTGACACCAACACCATAGGAATCGCTGGCAAAAATTTTATAGAGCAATTTAATGGGATTGTAAATTTACATGTTGGTTCATTATTTCATTAGCATTCTCAACGCTATTTGTTGGATGGCAGTCTGATTCCACGTTTAGATACGTCTGGAAGGTTTTGAACTACTTATTTTGAAACGTGAATAAATTAATTGTGAACAGTTCACAATATCGGTAGCTCCAACTAACTATCTTCTAGTTCATCAAGCCTTACCCGCATACTGGATCACATAGGATACAGCGTAGATTGTGAAACGATACGCTTGTCGTGTTTGTCATGCGGCGTACGGTTTTACGTGCGTTGTTATTCGCTCGCTTTGCGAGATTCGCTAAGGGACCGTGCGGCAGCTCATAGATAGCATAGCGGTGAGCGTACGAGGCTCGTAACCAAGCGACCCAGGTTCAATCCGCTATTGTTGCAAAGGTTTTCTCAACATTGCGCGTAATACAGATTAATTCGTGCGGCAAAGGGTTAATAAATTTCATCTACACAAGCGCCAAAGGTCCATCTAAATTTTGATTCAATGAGGTCTCGGAAGATTAAACGAATTTCAAGCCATTACACGAAATTTCAAGCTGTAATTCGTTTAGGGTTCTAATGCATTTCAGATTTACAGAGTTTCGAATACGATTATTTCGATTAAACGATATTTGGATCCTTTTTGATTAAACGATATTTCGATCCTTTTTAATTAAACGATATTTTGATCCATTTCGATAGACTAAATTTTGACGAAGTTTCGATCGATTTTGGTTGTGTTTATTTGTGACCCTGTATATTACCTGTTATAAAGTAATCCATTCACTGTTAAGCGGTTAATGTGTTGTAATTGGATATTTATTGCATCTAAAGAACGAAGCAAATTCGATGTATTTTTATCATATGGCAAAATAAGTCGACGACCGTGAAACGGTTTTAGGAAGGCTCTAGGATCAAATATTAATGTTTGTCTACAATATAATTAAATGTGGTTATTTTGTCTTTAGTTTGAATAAGATAAGTTTTGATATTTCAATCCATTGTTTTGCTATTTGAAAGGTAAGCATGCGCTCATATCGATTTTCATTATATCTGTATATTTTGGTTTTCTGAATTTTGTCTATACTACGGGTGTACTTAAACCAAAACATCACGATCCAGTCAGAAATTCCCTACACCATTTGGCATGGAATCATCCCTGCGATGCAGTGTATGTATCAAGGAATACTCTGTAATTACATGAATAAAGGATTTGCAGTACTTGTACTAAAGAGCGAAGAGCGTTAGCTATATTGTTGCTGAGCGAGCGACACATTAATGTGGCACATACTCTGTTAGCGTCACATCCTGGCAAAATTGGGTAACGGAAATCAGTCTGCGTTCAGGGGTGGTATGCGACAGTGGGATTTATGTTTCAGTTTCTGCATTACATATTCTATTGCATATCTTGATTATATACGTACGCGGTTTCCTGTTATGCCTCATTTTCAATTCCCAAATAGGGAGGAACAACGCTAGCGGCCTTAAAGATGTATTTATACGTTAGCGGTTTTCGTATTTTGACGATGCGATTGTAGTAGCCCGTTACAGCTTTAATACTGGAAAAATCTGCACTAAGGTTCGTGAAAACTTACAAAGTTTGTTCAATGCTAAAATAGTTATATTTTAAATATTTTGTGCTAGTGTTGGGCACCGGTCAACTTTTTCATTCAACGGTCGGCAATGAAATTTTGCTGGCCAGCGAGCAGGTAAAACGACCGGCCACCGAATTTTCCGATTGGTAACCGACAGTACGGCCGGCGGACTTTTCCAAAGTTAATTTTGCAAAAATTTTAGGCCCAAGTAACCCTGAGGGGTGGCACGTTATAACGTTAGAAGAAAGCAGCTTAGAGCTGGGTGTTCGGGGACCCGATAGCCTCGCCGCACCCACCGGCTTTCGGCCCGGTATGCCGGCCCGACTTTCAGCCAGGCATTTTCCGACCGGCCAGTTTACCGGTTAGTCGGCCAGCCACAAAATTTCACAATCATGAAGCCTTGTCCGACACTGAACATCCCTGATGGGTTGAAGACGATTATAGGCGACGGTAATTGTTTTTCCGTGCTGTTTCATTTAGTCTCACTGGAAATGAAAATAACCATCTACTTCGGCGAGACTTGACTGTTAACGAAATGAGAAAGGCCGGTGTATCAGAACGACTACAGAATTACATGGATCAAAATGTAAATGAATATCTAAATCAATCAAAAATGTGCGACTTTGGGACAAGGGCAACGGATGCCGAAATATTTGCCATGGCAAGCGTGCTAAAATTGAACATTTCTGTATTTTGTGCTTTCGGCAACTCCCATTCATGGCAAACATTCGGTTGCGACTTTTGCGGTGTCACAAATAAAAGTGATACGTCACTATGCATAAAGAATCGTCACGATCATTATCAAGTCGTCACTTCGGTAGTGTCATAAAAATTTACTCAATGCCACGGGTGTAGAGGTTGGGGCGTGGAGGTGGGATGCTTGATGAGCCGGGTCCACGTCCCGCATCCTGGAATCATACTGAAATCTGTATGGCTAAGTGCTCATCGCTATGAAATTGAACTCACTGGGAGACCAATTCTTATGGGGGACCGATTTTCATAGAAAAGGACCATTAAAAATGGTCCGGGGGGGACTGATTTTAATGACATTTTTCATAAAAATCGTCCTGGGGACCGATTTTTATGGGGGACCGATTTTCACGCCACACCGGTTCCCAGCACTATAAGGCTCAGCCTAACCATAAGTCGTTAACCCATGAACCGAATACACTTTCGATTCAGGTCATCAGTGCGGTCCAAATGGTATATAAGTGTTTGATTTCTGTGGAATCATAGGTTTACACTTATGGAAATAATCTTTAGTGTATTGGTGTACCGGCGCACATGATTTACAAACTGATAAAACGGACTTGATGGTAGGAAGGTGGTCATACTTGGGGCTTGTATTTGCAAGCATGATACGCATATGTAAGTATCGTCGACTGTGGATATAAACCGTTACGTACATCGCGATACTTTTGAATGCGATCGCTGCAGTCCCCCTATCAACTCAAAAAGTCTCGGGTCTTACAACATATCTTACATCATCCATGCAATAAAAAATGCAAAGTAGCGTAAAGCATTAACTTATTTACGCTTATTCCATAAGTATTAGGGGCCACCAGGTAACTAAGGTCGCTATAGGCTTCGTTCCAAAATGTAGGCTGTTCTCGAGGATGCTTGGCATAGAAGTTGTTACAATGCAATAAAAGAGCTGCAGTGTAAAGAGCATTTCTTGGATTTACACGTAGCTGTGCAGTAGATGACTGTAATTTTGTACATAATCAGCACAGAAGAAATATCACATAAAAATTTTGCAAAATTTAATTAATCTTCGGAGAGGTCCGCCAGCCGGAATATTGTATACCAGCCAGAGAAGCCGTTGAGCGGTCGCTTTTACGGCCGGCCTTTTTTTCTGGCCAGCTTTTTTCCGTCCGGCAGCCGGAAATAGAAAAATGCGACGGGTTGCAACTGGCAGCCTCTAATGCTTACGGAATAAGCGTAAATCAGGTATTGCTCTACGCTACCTTATTTGCATTTTTTGTTTCATAAATATGGTGAGACCTGTGAGTTTTCGGTTGGCATGCGTGCTTTTTCAAAAGTATTCCGACATATTTCCTGGTTTATATCCAACATCGACCATACTTACACATCTATATATATATATAATGCTTCCGAATACAAGGATCCAAGTATGACCACATTCCTACCGTCAAGTCCCTTTTATCCGTTTCTAAAACATATGCGCCACTATATCAAGACATTACAGATTATTTGCAAAAGTGTAAACTTTATGATTGCATGATAACCAGACTCTTAATCTATCTTTTATGTACCATTCGAACCGTATTGACGACTTGAGTAGAAAAATCAGCGTAATCTGTTCGTGGGTTAACAGCTTAGGCTTAGGCTGAGCCTTAGTAGTATTGTGTACCGGCCGGAATGTTATTGGCCGGCTGGCCGACCGGCCGGAAAAGCGGCCGGCGGGTTTACTAGTCGGTTGGCCTAGCCGGCCGAAAGCTAGCGCCACGGCAAACTTAGGCCGGCCGGCTGGCGGCGGCTATCCTTTCCGACAGATGACCAACACTATTTTATGCAACATTGTTGTTCAAGGATGCCGTTCGTGGGTTGTTAAACCATGAGAGTTGATATAATTTGGGGATGTGTGCGTAACCGTAGGGCACATAACGGTTTTAACTGCTTTAGGTTTCCTTTAGCTAGAAATCTGTTTTTCGGATTAACAGCGATGTTGGATTAATATAATTGAAAAGAAAATAGAATTAAATATGTGTATCTGTCATCAATTTTTTCTTTAGGCGATTGGGTTGTTGAAGAGGCACAAAATTTTATGATTATAACGAGATTAAATGAGTAGCTGTTTACTGACAATATATTTTAAATTGTTCTGAAGAACTTACAGGTGTGCTGCTTAGCCCGTCTTCCAAAAGACACTGAATAATTCTTCCCTCGCTGTGTCAATTCCTGTAATTTATCCTTACATGGGATTTTGTTGTATTTTTTTGAAGAATAATGTGCTGGTCGCACGTTCCGAGTTATGAAATTTTCGCAGTAATTGGTCACACAGGTGGTAAAATGGTAGGGTAATATTAAGCAACTAATGTCGAATTTTAGTAAAATTAAGCTACTAATGTCGAACTACATATGCGATTATATAACCTTCAATTTAGAAAAATGTGTTCATATATTAACTGGATAATCTGTATTCACATGCCTATAGGGGATAATTTTCATGTTGGTCGGACCCCCCTCAAGTGGTTGCTGACTCCTTTCCCTGGGAGGTGTTGCGTTTTGATTTTTTGCATTCTCTCCGAGCCGCAGGGGGTACGGAAAATTTTGTCAATTATAGTCCAAAATCTAGGAAATGACCAAAAATTAGACTAGATTAACAATAATGGGGGTAGATTGGCAAAGAACGGGGGAATTTGCAAAATACGAACAAAATTTTTTTAAAAAATTAAGAAAAATTTGGGCCTAAAAATTTAAAAAAAATTTATCCACCTGAGAATGTTCCTGTGCCGACCGTCAGATACTCATACCTGCCCCCTTCTCGAAGCAACCGCTATCCCCCTGGAACTTAGGAACTCTTTCATGTATTTTTGAATTTATGTCGTGAAAGGTATCGAACGCACATATTCTACGATACAAGATCATGAACCGAATGCAAAAGACTGGTGCCATCAAACAAAAAAGTTTAGATATATAACTGCATAAAAATATTAGCAAATCAACATACAGATTTATTAAGAAACGATTCGAGCAACGATCTGAAATACTGACTAAACAAGAGTTAAACCACAGTTAATCCAAGTATGACGGCGACTCCTGGAAACCAGAAAAACTCAAAAACAAATTTTACTAAAAACTGTCCAGTTCTCCAGGTTATTTTAAGTTGCTAACAGATCAGGTTGAATTTTCGCAAAAATTGTCAGGAGCTGATTATTTTCTCTTCAAACTGTCAGCGACCAATTCTGCTTTTGATAATGAGGTGTACTGACCAGACGCTTCGCTGGGATCGTCGAGTTTCCACTACCGTTGTGAAACATTTTTTGAAGTTTTCCACAGATACTTTATATAATGTTTCGTTTATCATTGAACAAAGATAGTGTGGTGTTACTGTACCGATTACGCAATGTCATTGAGGTTTTTTCTCTTGGGTCTTGGCCGTCAACTAAACAGCCACAAACCGGCACCAATGTACTAATAATAAAACCATAGTTAATGGTTGCTATTACCAATGGTATATAAACCCATTGCTTTCTGTAGGTTGTGTTTCTGCTTTGTCCAAAAAGTAAAGCAATTTGGTAAAGTGGAAATTTTTCATATCATTGGTCTGTTTCGGGATAGGTTTAATATGTAATATGGACTTTTGTATTTCGAAGTCTAACAAAAGCTTGAATGTAGGAAAATAACTAGTTTTTATTATACTGTTATTCGAAATTTTATTATAAAGGTACATAAATTATTGTTAAACCTAAATCACCTGATTCCAACTATTGTCTATGGATAATTTAATAATTTTCAGCACCAGGCAATATAAGCACTGGGTTATATTATAATTGAACTATAACAAATTATCTGATTATAAAGTTTATATAGTTTGAAATTAATACCTAAATATATAAAGCAAGTGATGTGACGATCTGACAGGTGATTAGGGAAGTTCCTATCATACTGATATCATCTGCTGTAAAGCGTTTAAAAGCTATGACCGTTAGTTATCAAGATAAACAGCTGTGCAAAATATTAAATAATAACTGTAAGCAATAAAAGCTTAGAGAAAATATATTATTAAAGCGCTTATGATGATCTGATTAGTTATAACGTAACAGTTGACATAACGGATTATTAAAAAGTGGAATCGTTATCTTTAGCATCCGTACATATATAACAGGGCTCAAACGACGGAGACGAAATTGTTTTTGACAAACTTGCTCTGGTGTACTGTAACATTTTTTGGTTTGTTCACTATCATTATACATACATTAACCATGTTTCGGTTTGTTGTCATTGCTGCTGTTATCGCTCTTGTATATTCGAAATGCGAACCACCAGACACGAAATTTCATGCAGTTCAATGTAGTAAGTAGACACTAAATACTATATCTGTGAAGCAATTTCTAGACGATTATACGAATGCTTATCTTCACAAACGCATATATGATACATAATGTTGTCGATGTACAGAATTTGCTGGAATTTTACGAGAAGTTATGTTTATAGATGATTCGAAATCTCGTTGTCCGATAATCCTATGTTTTCCTGCTGAACACAATTAACAATTACATGTAGTGAAATTTATGACGGGAATTAGCACTGCATGAAAAGGTCAATTATTTTTGGACATTAAACGTGTTAGAGTAAAGGTAATGATTTAGGCTTTAGTCCTGGCTAAGCTGGGCTCTAGAGCCGAGCTGAGCCTGCAATATTGTCTGAAGAATCGAACCAGAGCTAAAAGCTGTTTGGGAGAGCCGATCCTAGTGTATCTGGAAAGGTTATGGTGTCGTCAGAATACCGTTGCAAGATAAAGATTGTATTAGTTCATCTGCATTTCGGCGAAACGTGTCACACGAAAGACAACAAATCGCTGGTCATAGCCCGCTAAGTGGCATTATGAAAGCTTATGCTTAGCAATCCTTTCAAAATATCTTCAAACTGTGGATGTTTTGTGTTCCCGCTTTTGTGTTTAATAATATTCTTAACTGTTTCTTCTTGTGGTTGGAGTTGATAAATGCAAATAGACACATCAAACTGCAAAATATTTCGTACGGGGTTTTTATTTGGTTTTGTTGACTGTTTCGAAAGCTACTGAGACTAAATCCATTACATTAAAACTTTCATAGTAAAAAATTTTAATAATGACGTTTTAATATGAAAAGTCAAACATGAATAATATACCTAGCATGGTCTTCTATGGGGCTTGGAGTTAGCACTGCCTCATGAATATAAAGTCTATTATTATTATTACTGGACCCAAATAGCCTTTGATTGAATTCAACCGTCTGTGCCTTCTTGAGATCAGTTCGACTGCCTTAGGCATTGATTTGCAAATCAGCATTTTATGACTTCTGCGAAAATGACGGAGCCATCCCCAGGAAACATGGAGGAGTTATCGGAAGACGTGAAAAGTGTTATACCGGACCGGATTGTATAATGGTACTGTCAAACAGTGTCGTATTTGTCTGAAAAGCGTTCATTATTTTTTAGGTTAAAAATCCATGCGCTAGTATATTTAATGTTTCAGTGGACAATCCTCCTGTTGCTGTGCCACCATCGAGCGTTTCAATGAGTCCATATCCAGCTGATCCCAGTGTTCCAATTAATATCAAATTTCAATATGTCAATAACTATGGTGTGGTCAAAGCTCTTAAGGTAATACATATGAATAATATCATTGCTATCAATTCTTACAGTTGACATTTTAGGTCGATAAAGCATAAATTCCCATTGTGTCAGCCCTGTCATCCACTTTCGATTGCTTTGTGTTTGAGTGTCGATATGACGCTGTATGTGTAAAGCGTTTTGATACTTTGGATGGAAACAATTTTGACTGGTAGTACAATGTGATTAGCGTTAGCTTAACGCAAGGCAAATATATATACAAAAACAAAGCTTCAGTAAGTAACGAAATCCGGACTATGGTCAGGCATACCTAAGCACCAGCCTATACTGCAGGATATTGTAATAAAAAAGATTAATGATTAATGTCAATGACTGCGCATCTTAATTTTTTGGTAAAATTCGTGATTATTATCAAATTAATTTTGCATTCATGCAATGATGTTTAAATTACAATACATGACTTTAGATTGTGCTGTCCTTGAAGCGATATTACAATATGAATGGGCATAGTTATCAAAGCTCCGTTGGCCCGGGGGAGGGTTGATGGTGTTGGCGGAGGGAGATGAGGTGCGGCGAGGGAGGAAAGAGGGCTAAATTTTGAAATTTTCACGCATTTATAATTTTTTCCGATTTCATCAGAATTTTTCCAAATTTTTGCAAATTTTACCTCATTTTTCCTAGAAGTTTCATCAATTTTTGCTGCTTTGTGCTAATTTTTGCCATGTTTTCTCCAATTTTTGTGAATTTATTTTAAAAATTTTCACGTCTTTGGTATGCTAAGGGGATGGCGGCTGGAAGGACAGAACCTTCAGGGAGGTGGATTTGGCGTTAGCGTGTGTCGCGCCTTTACGGGTGTAACCCCGCCTATCTCTTATATATACATAACCCGTGTCGAAGTTCAGGTGGTGATTGGCTGGAGCGATCGGCGGGGAAGGGTCGAAAAGGATCTATGGGTTCTGCGTCTGCGTAGGGCCCCGTCCGGTCTGGTGACCTGCGAGAGAGGTGCCAGGCGCTCCGGGGCAGGCGGTATGGAGCTCAGAGAGGGGGCAACCCCATCTCCCTATGAGCATATATCGTTTTATATACCCCCATTGAATATGGGCTGCTACATTTTGACTTACGAATGCTATCAGTAGCCACAAAGGTATATTTTAATGCTATGGGTTTAAAAACATGAAATAACGCACCTATTTTGTTCTACGTACCATATAATGATACAGTGGTAATAGTGGATATTTCAAAATTATATGGATTTTGCTAGGTGTGAGCTCCAAAAATTTGTATGTACTCTCAACTTGTTATTACTTAAGTAGAATTACACAAAACTATGCTAGGCATAACAATAATATTTATGCGAACGTTAACTGGGTTGCAGGGCAGCATTTCACTTATTATAAATCTTCGTTCATGCATCACAAATAGTAGCCCGTAGGTGAATATCGTGTTGATTATGTTTTGAAGCAATAAGACAAGTTCAGTCGGTACCTGAGAAAGTATTCAAAAGTCCATTTGATGCCTTTTCTAAAGATTGATCTTCTGGATTTAGCAATGCTTCTGGATTACTGTTTTGCGGTTTGATTTCAAAGTTATAGCATTAATTGATTGTTGGTTTAAACAAAAATTTAATATCTCTGAGTGAACCACGGGAATGTATCATCGACACAGGACTGATGGCTGCGGAAATGTTAATTAAAGTTGTCACAAATCTGGGATACTTCGTCCATTAGGAGAAAATAAAAAAGCCTGTAGACCAAGTCTTTCGGTATCTCATAAAACTGCAATACTATTTTACCAACCGTGCAATTTCGTATTGGAAGACTAAATCGGTAAGCGACTTGTTAACACGTTTCAGCTGCTAGTGATGATTGACCGCTTTTCATTCATCAAGAAAAGTACATCCCGTAAAATTAGTACAGTATATATTAACGTAAACGCAGAATCTCATTTACTGAAAGGAAAATTTGTTAAACCATTCCAGAAGTACCCATGTTGCAACTAATATTTTTGAATTTGAATAACGTAAAATAGGCCAAAAAGAATACACCGGTCCTAGAACATATCAATGTCATCAATATTAATCATTTTGTAATATCGACGAAACTGATCCAGCATTCCATTGTTGAGTTATAATTGTCATCAAATATATAATGCAAGTGTTTGCACTTTCTATGTGACCTTGCTAATGCGATACAAGGCCCAATAACCCACCGCAGTTGGGAATACTAAATGATCGAGTGCATTGTTTTATTCCTGTTTCCGCTAGTTAGGTGTGTAATTTCTTTTTTATGATTACTTCTATTTTTATATATCTTAATATATATTTTGTCGGGTTTTGTGTCTAGATAATACTAAGTGTCCCTACTTATTGCGCGTATTTTGTTCCATTCGGTTTGAATAAAAAGTATTTTAGCTATATGTCCGGCTGTGTGACGCAATGAATATTTTGTCTCAAACATTTACGTCTGTTACCATAGAACGTCAACTAAATATTTCCGTAATACCACGTAACTCCGAATAGATTTTTGCGCTATTTCCGAACAGCGGCTTTATGCTCTATAGAACGTTATTTAAGCGTTCTCTGCTTACAGATGTTATGCCCAGCGGCAGCAATTTAAATTTACTGACAACGCCACGACAAAGCATTTGTGATAAAAGGTATTTGTTTGCGTTAAAAAGTTTGGGAAAGATCTGTTTCTGAACTTATCGATAAACGATAGGAAACGCCCAGCAACACTGCAGTTGCTCATGTTGATTCGTCACAAATATTCCTGGAGGGGAGTGTGTTACTCGAGGTGTATTGTACCAGGAATTGTATCGATGGAAGTTAAGAATAAAATTTCTTTTTATCTAGGTTGATGTTACTCTAGAATACTTCGGCAGTTTCTTGTTCAAATGCGGATTTCACAAGATTCCAATTCCAATGTAAGTGCTGTGTTATGATTGATTTAATGTATGGTACGTTCTTATCAATCCAAAGAGTGTATGACCTCGTTCGTCTCATTAAGGTGCTAGATTATGGCTATTTTTAGGTTGATGTTACTCTAGAGTACTTCGGCAATCTCTTGTTCAAATGTGGATTTCACAAGATTCCAATTCCAATGTAAGTGCTGTGTTATGGTTGATTTAATATTTCGTATGTTCTTATCAATCCAACAGCGTATGACCTCGGTCGTCGCAATAAAGATCCAATTTGTATATTTATAAGTATCAAAAATTATAGAAACTGTAATGTTCATTGTGGCGAATTTCAAAGCTTTATTATGCAGGGTTCATATTATTCACTGGCATGCACGCATCACGCAGTATTTCAAAGTTGTCGTGATCTCGGCACATAATTACTGATGCGATAACAGCATAGCATGTACGCATTCATGGCGTTGTCTAGAAAATGGTGTTTTGTCGCGCCATTTTGTGCCACATTGTGGGCCTTGTTATGGCATTACGTACGAATTTGAAAACAATATCGTGCCTTTATGTATTAATATCATTAGTTTGAAGATAATGCTGTAATTGGTTTGCAATGAGCGATCGCTGTCGTTCCGATATCAAATACTTTACGCGGAAATTCAGTTTTGGTGCATGTTCCTGGGTTTTTTGTTAAGTCAGATCCCAATAGAAATACTAGTGAAGGCGCTTAGATCTCGATTTTACCTTACACACAGGAACGCAATTTGCTATGCAGCAATTATGCTGTTCGCGATCATTATTTTGTAATTCAGAGCCAGTCATTCACTACCAGTCGCTTTTTTCATGTACTGTAACATACAAATACATCGCGAATATAGAATTTCCAATTCAGCATGTCATTTGATGAAGGTGAACAAACATGCGAAATGGAGAAATGAGTTCATGCACAAACTTCGGCTGGACGTCACGGAGCCGATGTTCGCGTTCATAAAAATACGAAAACATATGGTAGAAATGTGAACGCGACATTTTTCACGATTCAATTCGTAATTTTGATAAAAAACTATGTTGTATGCATGTAAAGTGGACTCACGCATTATGCAATGGTTATGAATGCTTCAGAAGAGCCGTACGCGAGCGTGAAGATTAACGCGCATCTTTCATTATGATTATATCATTGCTGATTTTTCTGTGTTTATTTATGGATTCGAACAATACCAGACACATTTAGTCAATTGTCATAACTGTTGTAGAAATACATAGATATTACATGGTTTTAGTAATAATATGAGCGTAACGCCACCTCCTTACCGCACACGGTGAACTTTAATAGGGACTTAAGATACTCGGTGAATTTGAGAGATTCGTTTTCTAAAAACATTTAATATCAAATTATTTGTAAGTTTCCACTTTTTTGAAATTTTGTGATTTCTTTTTAACGAACTGCTGCAATGTAATTTAGAATTCACATAAGAGTTGTATATCTTGAAGCAGGACATACTTACTTTCGCATATCGCACATTTGCACAAAAATTATGAGCTGACAAATGTTTTAACAATGTTTTATTATTGATACCAAAAATATTTTGACTCACAGTTGCTTGTTAAACCAGGGAACACATATATAATTGACTTAAGTATTTGAGATCTGTCTAGTATAGCAACTGGTCATCCTCATCATAGCCATTTGATGTGTTCATTGAGTTTGATATTATATGTACAACATCAAGATGAGGTAAAAAGTTTTCGGTGTTTAGGTGCGTCCAAACGCTTAAAATTTTAGTTTCTTGATTTTGATTAAAATTTTTGAAAATTTTGATTAAAATTTGAAAGCATCTATTTTGCAGTTTTAGTGATTCTGAACATATGAACTACGTTCCAACTTTTTTAGTACATTAGTTTTTACCTTTTTTACATAGTTTTTATGAATTTTGAAGAATTTTTGTGCTCAAAATATTTGACAACCCCTTTAGCTTAATCGAAATCGAACAACGTGAGTTGACGTATATTTCAGTATAAAACGACTCATGGTGAATGCATCGCATCACGAAACGTTCTTTTTGCTATTTAGCCCCTAGAATATTCAGACCATTTGGTTTGGCTTAAGGGAGGGTAAAGACAGCATACAGCATTCTCTATTATATGTGTATCCTTATATATGAAAATATTCACACTATTTGTTTCTGTTTAAGTGATGCAAATTTTGCCCTGCTACGGCGTGGGATAGGGTAAAGACAGCATACACCATTCTCCATTATATGTGTATTCTTATATATGAAAACATTCACACTATTTGTATCGGTTTAAGTGATGCAAATTTAGCTCTGCTACATCTTGGCATAGGGTAAAAACAGTATATACCTATTATATCTGTATCTATATGTTTATCTTTATATATGTATAATCATTTATAAATGTACACGAAAATAGGTGTTGCATGCTGACTATTTAGGGCTATTGTAAAAACATGGCTACGCCACACATGTATTTTTAAATTTCAGCAAGAACTTGGATGGTTGCAAAGTGGTTAACAACTGCCCACTTGAGATAGGAACTCATGATAACAACTTGAAAGTTGATTTGACGCCTTTCGCGCCGATCATCAAAACGCTGGCTGACAACGTGAGTTTCTACTTCACAAATAAATGACCGAGTTTTTATGAAGAGTCTAGCTTCTAGACCATTGTTTAATGGTTGACACGAATATGTCAGCAGCTTCTAAAGCTAACTTATTCAGGAAAGAGTTCTAAAGCCGCCGCTAAAGCTGTGAAATTTGCAGTTTTACTCGACCTGAAAAATTGTGAAATTGTGAGTATTGGTGTGGTTTCAGTCAAGCTTACAATTTTTGCGCGTTCTTGAGAGTAAAATATTTGCTCGGCACACCTCCGAGGATGCTATTTATTTTACACTTTATATTATTGACTAACAACTTGGTATAGTAATCTACTTTTGAAATTATTTAAACCAAAGTCTAGTGCATATATATTTTGTTTATTAAATTTCCTCCATTTTATTTTAATTTCCTTCATAGACCCAGTAAGTGGCTGTAAGTTACAACCTTTGCTGGGACCTGAGTTGTATGTGGTTATGTAAAAATTTCGCCAAATTGTCAATTTTCCTAGTAAAATGAATATTTATGTATAAACTTATCCTTTCCCTCTTCAATACAAAAGCCGCAAAAGCAACCGGAATGTGCGATTTTTATTACTGCGTCAATGTGGAACTCCACTAATGCAGCAATTAATTATAATAATTCATTGATATTACATGACTTATTAAAGTTGTCAAGCTCTTCGTCGAACGAAGTACCATGCCCCACAACTCTGCGCATTATTTAGATTTTCTGACATGGTACTATACTGTATTATACAGTATATTTGTATTGGTCGCATTGTGCGCATAATGATTCTTAATTTCACCACTACACTAAACACAGTCTTGTTACATAACTGTATTTGACGGCTATGCAAGCAAATCTGGACAATTCCTGACAAGAATTAACAGCAAATTGCTACATTGCTTTTCGCTGCTTAATTGAGCTAATTTGTTTGACGGCTATGCAAGCAAATCTGGACAACTCTTGACGAAAATTTACAACCATTTGCTGCATTGCTTTTCAGTGCTCAATTGAACGAATTCTTATTTCATATAGCACGGTCATTACTTAACATGGTTAACATTACTTGACCGTCCCAAAATAAGAGAGAATACGCTGGTCAGAATTAATAAGCTGTCAATTTTTTTCCCAACTAGTGTACCATTATCAATTGAACCCAGGTTAATTTATGCATTGCGGGTCATGGCCAGGTCGTCTCTCGCGTGGGGTGGGTAGAGCCGAAATTTTTAAACACTCATAGTTTTCCTAAAAATATTTTGCTGACATTGCTAAAATTTGGTTACGATTTCGTCGAAATTGATAAAATTTTCGTACGCCTAGATGATATAAATATGGGTTAGCGAGACCTACTTCTAGGGGCGATCCTAACCTATGTGGGCAGCTATGACTGTAGAACGATACGACATTGTTGGGCAACGTTTTACAGAACAGATATAAAGATTGGCCCTTGTGAGTAGTCAAAAATGTCAACGATTTTGAAATACAAATAACCTGTAAATAAATTTATAAATTATAATTGCTTGCGACATAAGTACCATGAAAAACACAATCTATAAATTTAATTGAAATATGCATCGATCGACTGTGATATAGCCAATATCACTGTTTCCTCTTAATACCGTGAACAGTTACTGTAATAAATTGCTTAAAAATTAAAGGTTTGCTTTTTGAGCTTGTTGAAAAAGATAGAAATGTTTATATCGGAATAGTACTTAAATATTTTATACAGTGTGCATTTTATATTTTGTCAATAATTAACTTATCTCTCTTTGCGCTAGGATCGCTGGTGGTATGTAAAGCTTTTAACTTTTGGAGAAAATTTAATGGATCCATAAGTTATTCAAGACAGCTGCTTGTTCTAATGTGGTCTTTTCGTTCAAATCCCCTCAGGCCGAAATTGGTCATTTGAAGAGACATACTACATAATTTTGATACCAACAGACTCAGCTCGACGATCTGGTTCAGAAAATATCCTTGCTTTATGACAAGTTGTTTTTCGATATTTTGGCTTCCCTTTGGTAACCAAAATTTACAAAAAAAATTTGTCGATAAATATATAATTTTGTATATCATTCAAACCGCATTGCCGAGCTGCGTCGAGGGTTGAGAACCCAAAACATCAAAATTTTTTTTTCATAAAACTGTCCGAAATCATTTTCTGAACCAGCCCGTCGCGCTGAGTCAAAAACTATCAATATTCTTACTGCATTTTTAAAATTAAACAACTTCAGCCATGGAGGAGGGGGTAAAGGAAAAGACCCTTCTAATGCTTATTCAAAAGTTTTAGACTTACTATCGGCTTAACATCACAGTCAAGGATGCGGCAAACATGAAAGAAATCTCATGTGTATCGACCAAGTTGTTGCTGAAATGAAGTGATGTAACAAAAACAGTGAAATATAACAATGTAAAAAACAATTCAGCTAAATTTTACCATAAAATATATAATTTTTCTCTTCAGTAAAATTCTATCTGATCTCGTCTATTAGATAATATATTTGTATGTTTTTCTTTCAATTTAATGTACCTTTAATTTAATTACAATGAACTTAATATTTTTATTACCCTTTGTTAACTTTGGGTAATACGAAATATTAATTTTACAAAGAATACGTGTAGTCCGTTTAATTTCATAACGCAAAGACAGTCATATCGTATGCTATCCAAAGCTGTAACATACTATGCTCAGAATATGCGAACTAGTCAAAGAATGTATTAGATTTTATGTAGTGTTCTGTAACTTTATTCCAAACCGATAAAATTCAGGAAATTTTTCCTACTAAATACAGCTTAAATTACAGATGTCGCTGGTAACTGGTAACCGATTTAACAAAATTTCAACATGTTGTGGTGAAAACAGCAGTGGTATGAGTATTTATATGAAATCAAAACAGCAGTGGTATGAGTTATGATATGAAAACAGCAGTGATATCAGTCTAATGTTCGTCTATATTATAAACAAAATACATAGATACGCGTTTTTTATTCTTTCAAGTTAGGCACTTAGGCGACCGAAGCAACTAAAGAACAAGCTTGGGAAAATTTGGAATTTTTGGTTTTATGGAAACTTTTATCAGTTTTTGCACTGAGAGAAGACCTCCCGACACGATTGAAATATAATTTTCGATAAATAGCAAGCGACCCTAAACAATCCGTGTAATTAGCTAACTAATCCAAAAGGCTATATACAATGTTTTGTATTTGCTGTTTCATAATGCGGGATTCACGTTATAATGTCCCCAACAGTTGGAACATTTGTCCCCCTGTAGCGTAGACTATACCGTAAAGACGGTGACAGTGACACCCACACCATATAACAAAGTATGAGGGTGTCGGGCACACCCTTAGATACCTCATTTTGTCAATGTACTATTTCGGTGTTTTATGCTTGCCAATGCGGTGTTTTTAGGGTAAGCTGTAGGCCCTATGTAAAATGACCCTACGGGGCGTCGGAAACCCTCAGCAAAACGAAAGAGCAACGACGGTTCCTTGACACCGTCTGAAATAAGCCAAACTATTAGCTAGCTTTGTTTGAAATTTATTTGAAACTGTATTCAAAAACACAGGGGTGTCTAAGACACCCTGGAGTCTAGGGTGTGCCTGCCACTGTGTGGGGTACATAAGTTCCAAGTGGTGGGGACATTATAACGTGAATCCCGCATAATTTTAGAGAATTTAGAGTGCGTATTTTAGTTATAATACTAATATTAGGAATGCGATGAAAGAATGAAGTGTGAAATGAATACCTTATTGAAAAGCAATTAATAATCGTAATATACAAGCTGCCTGTCTAAAAGTTCAGCGGTGTTTGAGTTTCTGTGCTTAAAAGGAAGAAGTAAGTCGTAGCTACATATACACTAGGCTAGAGCAGCGTTGTGTCATATATCTTTATCATCTGTTACTCCAACAGTATCATTGGTAAGATAAATAGCAATAACTCTTAGTCAACGTAGTAATTGGCAATATTTATGAATTGATTGAGAGCACAATACTTCCCGCAAAGAATCTCGGAATCCATGGGTGTAAAAAGGAGTCTCGACACCGATTGACACTCCGTGATAACTAGCAATGTTGAAAAAAGATCATGAGCGTTCTCTTGACAGTGGACAATTCGGATCACTTGCATACACTTAAATACTATAGTGTCAAATTCGCGGCATTTGCTGATCGAACAGCAGTAAATTCGCTAGAACGTTTTCCGTGGCATCAATCATTATGACTCGTTTTTGATTTTACCTTGACTGTGTTCGCATGAATCCGAGACGTTTGCTGCACGCTAGTTTCAATCGACTAGCGGAGTCCATCGGTCAGATTTGTAGAACGATCCGTTATGGGCGCTTAGACTGCGCAATAAAGCACATGCTTATAATACATAGTTTGACAAACGATGAAAACAATGTCGCAACCTGACGGCTGGTGACAATTATCTAATAAAACTGTAATAAACTTTCACAGTTTTAAGGACAATAATTGAGCTGTCGCATATAAGCACTATCATAGCTACTGCTGAACTTCCTTTTCTAAACATCTCTATATTTTCACTAAATAGCTTAGAAACAATCGAAGAATTTGCTAGATGCTACGCTGGCATCGCAGGATTTAGCTAGCGAGTGTAAAGCATAAATAATACATATATCGAGCGCAACCCATAGCTAATAATTTCTGGTAAAATGGCTATAAATCAGTCATTACTAACCTTAAAAGAAATTCGACTATTGCTAACATTGAGGCGATAAATGCAACATTTTATGTAATTTTGAGATATAAAATGTTTTCACCTTTTAACCCT